>ML793221.1:101800-135252 GCA_009831015.1 Picea engelmannii | reverse complement strand
CCCTGGTAGGGAGGAGAAGGACCACCTAAGGGACTGCATGGCAAAGAAGGGTGGAGGTCCATTCTCTCGGGTGGCACGGGCTAGGTATATGAGAGCTGGGTACTTGGATTGTTGTGGGTGCTTGGAAACCCATGAGAGGTTGAGATATTGAGAGATGACTAGTTTGGGAACCCAATTAACACTGTGGAACCATCCTTATGGATTCATAGCCCTGGCTCGGGGGTGACATTGTTATTGAGATTTGGAGCAGTGGTGTCTACGGTTGGGTGGAATGTCCTTGGTCTACAACCAATTGGTGTCATCTTTCATAAATATAAGTTCTCTCTGTTGTGATATTATTATCTATGTATGAATGTATTATGTTGTGTATTTAATGATCATTTAATTGAATCTTTATAATATGCATGCTTGTTGGTTATTGTTTTGCATGTCGTCAAATCTTGTATTTTATGCATCTTTATATTTCTAAAAAGGTATCGGTAACAAAAAGAAGTCCAAGGGTGGGCTTGAAGTTAGCGTCCCTCGGCCTGTGGGTGGTTTCATATGTTACAAATTTGTATCAGAGATTCTGATTGAAACACCGGGCCAGTATGGGCTAGGTATGTTGGTTAGAGCCTTGTGTTCGAGATTGAACTCTGACCACGAAGTTGAAAATCTCAGGAGGAATGGCATTGCAGAATCTATGTAGGATTTAGATCGTGAGAGATTCATTGTAAGGAGTTCGATGGATCATGACCATCCCCTTCCAATTCGAGATCGATCACCATGGTAGGATCAAGAGAGATTTAGGAATGTTGTATTGGAGGACAGGTGAACAAGGGCCATCTCATGAAAAGGAAGAAAGGGATAAGGTCACAACTGTCTGATTCCATTGGAGAGCGAGATCAATGGATAGGAGGCATTGCAGGGAACAAAGTTGCATGGGAGTTAATTTCCCAAGGATGTCTCACAATCCAAACCACAGTTTCCCCAAGGGGTTACGTGTCAACATCAGGAGAATTGCGGGGCGAAAAGAAGGTTACTCCAAACCGTCAATACATTCCCCGACAATTTTAATGGCATGTAGTGATGTGACATGTTGGTACTTGAGTGACGAACCTCCGAAGAGCCGAAGTAGCTAGGGACCATTGATCTGTAGGAGGATATGCATCAATCGATCGTGTTCTCTGGGTGAAAGAAATACGGGAAAGATAGAGCAAGGACAAGTTTTGAAGTTTGAGATATCCAAAACCCGAAGACCCGAAAGGATCTCATCCATCGATCTGCCAAGAGCCACGCGTCAATAGATCTGGGGCTTCGGATAAAATCTAGTGGGGAGAGATAAGTTTTGAAATATGAGATTTCTGAAGTCCGGAGTCCTGAAGGAATCGTATTCGTCGATCCATGGGAGACATGTTTTAGTAGATCGTGAGCTTCATATAGAAAAATTTCAAAAAAAAGGGTTGAGGTTTGAGTTTTTCGATGTCTAGAGTCCCGAAGTAAACATCAACCATAGGATTTAGGAGGACACGTGGAGAAGATCCATGCTCTAGGTGAAGGCCTGAAGTGAATCTTAGTCATCTGATCCAGGAGGACACATACCAATAGATTGGCTAGTTCGAGAATTCAGATTTTAGGAGAATTGGAAGTGTGCTAGTATGAAAAATCTCGAAGTCCCGAAGCTCGAAGAGCCGATGGGTTGGGGCACGATGACATCACCTCATGGTGATGTGGACCCCTAAATTCTGAATTGATGTGGCTTGCAGATGTCACCTGGATGACGTGGACACATGGGATGTGTGCCACGTGTCAGTAAGATTTGAGCATTTTTTATATTGAAAATTCGATTAGAACATGACACGAGTCACCCGTCTGATTGGGCCACTTGTTTGCTTCTATCATTTCACCATGTGGAAACAAGTCATGTAGTCTGAAGATTGGGCACTCTAGAAGGGAAAGATGTGACAGGTTGCATTGGGTCAAAAACTCTCGAAGGCCGAAAGTCCAGATCAATTATTGACTGTTGATTCTAGAAGACACACATCAAAGGATTGTCGACTTCGAGTGAAAGCACTCCAAAAGAAGGTGCAAGAGGGAAGTTTGAAAATTCCAAAAACTAAAGAGCCAAAGTGATTCATAGTCGCTAATCTATGGGAGGACATGATTCAAGAGATCGTGAACTCTGAGTAAAAGAATTTTGGAAGGAAGCAAGCGGAAAAGTTTGAGACTTCCAAAGCCTAAAGTCCCGAAGTGGACTAGAGTCATTGATTTGAGGATGACGCATGGTGCATGATTCCAAACTTTGAGTACAGAGTACTCTAGAGGAAAGTGGAGGTCAAAAGTTGAAACTTCTGAAGCGTGAAGTTCTGATGTGGATCTCAATTGTTGATCGTGAATGGGGATGAGGACCGTTGATCGAGTCCCGGTTGAAGGTTTTGAAGTTTCGAAGTCCTGAAACTCCGGACAAGCGCTTTTGCACCTATCATGGTCATGGTCATATGAACATTGAGAGCTGAAGAAAGGAGGGCTAAGGGCCAAATTGGTTATCTTTGAGACAGAAAAGTGATAAGGAAGGATTTAGTCGTGGTTTCTAATTATGGTCACGTGGGAAGTGCTTTGAAGGAAGTGTCTGCACAGGATGAGTTATGTGTGTTATTTTCAGAGAATGGGGATATGATCTCTATGACCAAAAAAATAAGAAAGAGACTTGTAGCATGGTTTGGCAATTTTGTTTATCATATGCATAATTCTAACAAAATGGTCGCTTTCACATTTTCCATAATTAAGGGGCTTAAGCACATCAGCTCAGGATGTGTATTGAGGAAATGGAATAAGGTGAGGGAGCCTCCAGTCATGATAAGGAGGTTGAAGGCTAGAATACCATAGTTGGTAATGCAGAGACAGAGTCCAATGGATGTAAGGAAAAAGGAGAGCAGGAAATGTTAATAGAAATGGTAAGAATATTGAAGATGGAAGTGCAGAGCTACAAAGCAGACAATGAGAGACTAATGAGAGAGAAAAGTAATATAAATGATCGAGCGTTGAAAATCTTAAATCAGTTGCAGAATAAAACAAATAAGGGATCAAAATCAAGACAAGAGGAAGAATGCAGGTGCCATGAAATAAAGGATGATCATGGAAGAGTTTGTTATTCCAAAAGTGTCAGTAGAGCTTGTGGACACCACTCATTTCCTTACTCAAAAATAAAATTTTATTCATCGGATGATCCCATAATCAGTTCAGAGGTGTCTCTTGTCAGACACCAAAGAAGGAAACAAGAGGTAGATAGCTTGCAAGGAGAGCTAATGAATATGAAACCACCTTCCTTTGGGGGTGAAAGAGAAAGGGAAGATGATGCCGAAACATGGTTTCTTGGGCTCATGAGATACTTTAAGTTGCATAACTATTCGTCCAACCTAGAAGCCAAGATTTCCACCTACAATTTACATGGGAAAGCTGCAATGTGGTGGGACCAACTGAAGCAAGTGGAACATGTTAATGAAAGTAGGATCACTTGGAAACAGTTCAAGAAGTACTTCCAAAAGGAGTACCTCTTAGAGCATTTCTATGACAAGAAAATGCAGGAATTATTTGAAATCAGGTTGGGAAGCATGACTATGGCAGAGTACGAGAATAAGTTCTCGGGATTGTTAAAATATATCAATTTCATCGGTGATGAGAAAGTGAAAATGCAGAGATTTATAAGTGAAATACCAACCTTTTATAAGGAAGGATAAATACCTATATGAGCAAGGCCAAGGAAGATAATTCTTGTAGAAATTTTGGAAGGACAAGAAGAATGTGAAGTCCGATCAGAGGAGGAAATGATTCAAACCTCTCTTCAATAGGAATGAGCCTAATATAAATCATCAAGATTAGTATGCTAAGGGAGATTTCAAGAAAGAAGATTCCTTGGGAAAAAGGGTAATACCGCCAATCCAATGTTGGGGATGCAAGGAAGATCACCTGTGCAAGGATTTCCCACACAGAAAAGACAGAGTGAATACTGTGCACAACATCCAAGAGGCTACAACAGTATGAGATATGGGAATAATCTATGCATCTTTAAATGATCAAGAAGGAGAGTATCGGTCCAATATGATCAAGGTGGAAGGTAAGATCATCAATCAACCTATTGCTATTTTGATTGATTAAGGAGCAAGTCATTGCTACATTGATCCAAAAATAGCAGATAGATTACATTTGGAGAAAAATAAACTTGGAAAATCAAGTTTGGTTCAGTTAGCCACTAGAACCAAAAGAAGAATCCATGATATGGTCTGAAGTTGTTCCATAAGTCTTAATTCCATGAATACTAGTATTGATATAAATATCATAGCATTAGGGTCTTATGATATTCTGATTAGGATGGATTGGTCAGAAAAGCATCATGTTGTCCTAGATTGTCATAACAATCCATTTACATGTCTTGATGGAAATGGAAAATAGATCACTATCAAAGGAGTTCCAAGACCCATCACTATAAGGGAGATTTCATCCTTACATCTAAAAAGATGTTTTAGAAAATGATGTCAATTGTATGCAACTCATGTGGAAGATCCAAATAATACAAAGGGGCCAAGCCTCAAATATATCTCGGTACTACAGGAATTTCTTGATGTATTCCAAGAAATACACGGATTTCCACCAAGAAGGGAGATAGATTCCTCAATTGATTTTGTGCCAGGAGATTCCCCAGTGTCAAAAACACCTTTCATAATGAGCACACTATAGTTAAAATAATTTCAAATGCATTTGGAGGAATTGTTGAAGAAAGGGTACATACATCCAAGTGTTTCACCTTGGGGAGCACCAACACTTTTTGTCAAAAAGAAGGATGGAACCTTGAGGATGTGTATTGACATCCAACAACTAAATAAGTACTATAAAGAACAAGTATCCTCTACCCTGAATTGATGACCTCTTTGATCAACTAAGAGGAAGAAAGATATTTTCAAAGATTGACTTGAGGGTAGGATACCATCAAGTAAGAATCAAGGAAGAAGACACTCATAAGACAACCTTTAGGACCAGGTATGGGCATTATGAGATTGTAGTGGTTCCATTTGGACTGACCAATGCACCAATTGTCTTCATGTGATTAATGAATGGCATATTTAGAAATTATTTGGACAAGTTTGTCATAGTATTCCTGGATGACATACTTATCTATTCTAAGTCTGAACAGGAGCATGAACATCACTTAAGACTGGTATTGCAAGTACTGAGAGAAAATCAGTTGTATGCCAAGTTGAGTAAGTGTTCTTTCTATCAAAAGCAGATCCATTACATGGGACACATTATTTCATAGTAGGTCATAGAAGTAGATCGAGAGAATATCAAATCCATTAGAGGGTGGCCAACACCCAAAAATGTGTCAGATGTGAGATATTTTATGGGATTAGTTGGCTACTACGAAAGGTTCATAGTAGGGTTCTCTAAGATTTCTCATCCCATCACTTCTTTTCAAAATAAGGGAATTAAATTTGAATGGACACTCAAGTGTGAAAAGAATTTTAATTTGCTAAAGGAATTAGTTACTAGTGCACCTCTGTTAAAGATTGTTGAGCCAAATGAAAATTTTGTGGTATGCACAAATGCATGTAAGGAAGGACTTGCAGGAGTCGTCACGCATAATGGACATGTCATTGTATATGAGTCCAGAAATATTAAGGAACATGAGAGGAACTATGCCGCCCATGACTTAGAACTTGCTGCCATTTTTCAAGCCTTGAGGATGTCGAGGCATTATCTCATGGGAAATAAAATCAAATTAAGGACAAACCACATTGGCCTGAAGTATCTTTTCGAACAACCGAATTTGAATGCCAGGCAAACAAGATGGATGGAATTTTTAAGTGAGTATGACTTCGATATCAAGCATATAAAGGGGAAGGAGAATAAATTTGTCGATGCACTTAGTAGGAGAGTGCATCTCATGCATTCTACTGTTGTCTATATGCATCAGTCAGACTTGAAGAGTATAATTTTAGATCGTCTTGTTACATATCAGCATTACCTACAGGTAAAGGAAAACTTACAGCAGGGAGATGTACAACACAAAATAAAGGAGTACGAGATAAAGGAAGATAAATTGTGCATGCATAAAAATAGAATCTCTGCTCCTAGTTCTGGAGAACTGGGGAATTTGGTATTGAAGGAAAAGCATGATGTTTCTTATGCTAGACATCCTGGTTACCAGAAAACAATTACAGTAGTAAGAAGCTAGTTCTTTTGGCTGAGAATGAATACGGAAGTTTCCGATTACATCGCTCGATGGATGGAATGTCAAAAGGTGAAGGCTGAGCGTAGGCACCCAACGGGTTTGTTGTATCCATTGCCAATTCCATAGAAGAAATGGGAAATTATCACCTTGGATTTCACCACAGGATTACCCAGAACAAATAAGAAACATGATTCAATCATGGTGGTGGTTGAAAAATTAACAAAGGATGCTCATTTTGTGCCTGTGAAGACAACACATACATCAGATAACATTGTATAATTTTTCATGAAGGAAATTGCTAGGTTGCATGGGATACCTAGGACAATTGTCTCAGACAGAGATAAAAAGTTTACCTCCAATTTCTTGAGGGGATTTTTTAAATGATTTGGCACAAATCTAAACTTTAGCATAGCCTATGATCGCCAGATAGATGGGAAAATAGAGAGAGTCAATGGAATAATTGAAGACATGTTGAGAATGTATGTGATGGATAAGCCATCGAAGTGGGAAGATTACATACACTTGGTTGATGTTACATATAATAATGGGTATCAAGTTTCATTGAGAATGAGTCGATTTGAAGCCTTGTATGGTAGGAAATGAAATACTCCAGTAAGTTGGGACAACCCAACATATAGAGTAGTACTTGGGCCAAAGTTGCTCAAGGACATGGAAGACTAGGTGGTTAAGATCAAGTAGAATTTAAAGGCGGCTCAGGATAGATAGAAAGTTTATGCAGACAAGAATAGAAAAACTAGAGAGTTTAAAGTGTGGGAGAATGTACGTTTGAAAGTGAGGCCCAATAAAAGTTCTTTGAAATTGGGTAGTTGTACGAAGATGGAAGCCATATTCTATGGTCCATTTGAAATATTGGACAAAATAGGGCCAGTTGCATACATGATTGCATTGCCTTCTTCCATGAATGTGCATAATGTATCTCATGTCTCTTTACTAAATAAATATGTACATGATCATAACCATGTTATTGATTGGAATCTAATTCAGGTAGTGACAGAGGGATATTTTTAGTTTCAGCCAGTGTGGGTATTGGACAAAAAAGTGAAAGTTCTCTGGAACCGAGTTATAGAGCTAGTAAAAGTTCATTGTACCTACTACGGTCCTCAAGATGCTACCTGGGAGCATGAAGATGCCATGCAGTAGAGTACTGACATATTTTTGAATACATTTGAGATTTTGATCTCTATGTTTGTATATGCACTAAGGACAGTGCCAAAATAAGGGGGAGGGGATGTAACACCCCAGGTTTTGAACCCCCATTTTAAATAATGTATTGTTGCAATGCTAAGAGGCCAGAGTGCCCAAACAATTATTAAGAGGCTAGTGTGTTGAAGACATGTAATTTTTTTATCATTATTAATAATAAACACATCCTTGACTGCTAGACGGACAAGGATTAGAGTTATATGGGGATATGATTCCACAAGAGAGGGGTCTTGAGGGGATACGTTTTTATTTCTATTATAATTACCATTTTTTCTAAGGGAGGGGATCAATTACGTGAACTTATTGGGGAAGGCCAGGAGGTTCTTGATTTCCCCCACGAAGTTACTTAAACCCACCTATGGTCTGATGGTGGGGTTTGAATGATGTCTTGTTCATTGATTCCCTGTACACTCACTCATTTTTCCCTCATGCACTCCCATGCATGCACTCCCATGACCCCACTTACCCATCCATTGATCTATCCTCATCTACGTCTTGGCTTGGGAAAGGGAACCCATCTTCTGAATAATTATTCATGAGATAGTTGGTTGTAGTGGTTGGTGGTGTGATCCACCCATGACTTGGGGCCTGCATGTCTAAAACACATTGGAATGTGCCATGTTTTGCACACAACTGCGAGTCATGAGAGTTCGAGCATGGAGATTCTAGACCAGCTATGTTGGAGGCCTTGGAAGGAAGGATAAGGACCACCTGAGGGACTGCATGGCAAAGAAGGATGGAGTTCCATTCTATCTGGTGGCACAGGCTGGGTAGAAGAGAGATGGTTACTTGGATTGTTGTGTGTGGTGGGAAACATGTGAGAGGTTGAGAGATTGAGAGATGACTTGTTTGGGAACCCAAGTAACACTCTGGAACCGTCCTTGTGGATTCATAGCCCTAGCTCGGGGATGACACTGTTGTTGAGGTTTGGAGCAGCGGTGTCTACGGTTGGGTGGAACATCCTTGGTCTGCAGCCAATTGGTGTCATATTTTATAAATGTAAGTGATCTCTGTTGTGATATTATTATCTTTGTATGAATGTATTATGTTGTGTATTTAATTATCATTTAATTAAATCTTTAGAATATTCATGTTTGCTAGTTATTGTTGTGCATGTCATCAAAACGTGTATTTTATGCATATGTATATTTCTAAAAAGGTATCGGTAATAGAAATAAGTCCAAGGGTGGGCTTGAAGCTAGTGTCCCTTAGCCTATGGGTGGATGGGGATGTTACAACTACTAAGAAGGAGCAGCCTGCAATGGGAGATGTGGTAGGTATGATGAGATCCATTCAGATGATATCAGAGGAACTAATGAGTCACCTTTATCGAGTTGAGGGAAGAGAGTATATTCCCAATGAGGGTTTGTGGTTCCCTACAATAGTTAGCAGTAATATACACATACAACTCAAGAAGGTGAAATTTCCCCAAGTTCTAGGGTTCCATAGATGACTTAGTTGTCGAGGCATGGTTGGAGAATATGGAAATGTGCTTTTCACTATGTGATAACACGTACAACATGAAGTTTCACATGGAAGTATTTAAAATGAAAGGAGGTGCTCTTATTTCATGGAAGACACTCTTACCTCAACTAAATATGGTCATTGAAGATGTGTCATGGTAATTGTTCAAGAAATGATTACAAGAGAGGTACTTGTTCGATGAATTCATTGAGCACCAGCTCAATGATTTCAATGCCTTATGACAGGGTAGTCGTACAGTATTGGAGTATGAGGCCAGGCACATGGAGCTACTCATATATGCTCCACATCTGAACACTCCGAAATTAAAAGTTAACAAGTTTGTGTTCAACATCGACCTCAACATTCATGCGAAAGTGACAATCTTGATGTTGCAAACGTTATACGATGTAGTCCATAAGGCCCTCATTATTGAGGAAGAGATGAAAAGTGGGGGTCAGTGAAGGAATCATTCCAAGAATACAATATAGGCACCATCTAGAGCACCGCAACATCAGACACCATATAGGAAGACTTCTGGGCACTGTGATATGCCCAAAAGACCTGTATTCTCAACATCGCACAAAAAAACTCCTTATCAAAGGAATAATTAAAAGAACCATAGAAACAACAACATCCTCATCCACAACTGCAGTAGTAGTTTATATATGGACCACAGAAGCAACCAATACGACAGACTCCTAGGACAACAACTTCTACTTCTGGAACTAGGAGAATCGGACCGAAGAATGGATGTTGGACATGTGGAGAGCCACGTTACCAAAGAAATTGTCCTATTAAGAGGGAAATATCTGTGAGATCAATAGGACCGACGATAGTTGGATATTTTGGAAAGGCTTATAGGATTCATGCAGAGATTAATAACCATCAAGAAAAGCATAAGTCTATAGTGATAGAGACTTCAGGTATTATACATGATCAACAATTTAGTGTTTCGATAGATCTAGGAGCTACTAAGATTTTTATATCTAGTTTTTTGCTTAAAATAATTAAGGTCAAGGTAGTCAAACAAGATGAGTTTAGTTATGTGGAAATGGCATCTAGTGCCAAGCAAAAGGTTGGATGAAAGGTTAAATATTGTAACATTAATTTGGGCAATTTTGTCACAAGTGTAAACCTTTATGTCACGATCTTAGGATCTTACAACATTGTAATTGGAATGGACTGGTTAGAATCACACGATGTGATACTTAACTGCAAGAAAAAACAATTAATTTTGACACACAATTTGGGACATAGTAGATTAATTGTGGGAAGAAACCATGGAGTGTCATTGAAATTTATTTATTCTCTACAATTACATAAAAGTATGCGCAAGGGATGTAAGTTATATATTATTTTGGAACTTAATGAAAATGTGGATACATAAAGATTAGAAAACCTTCCTTTAGTGTCATAATTCCATGATGTTTTTCTTGAAGAATTACCAAGGTTACCATCGGAAAGAGAATTAGAATTTACTATAGATCTAAATCCTGGAACATAACCAATTTCTAGGATGCCTTATCGGATGTCGACACCATAATTACAAGAATTAAAGATGAAATTGTAGGAGTTTTTGGATTTGGGACTTATATGTCCAAGCGTATCATCGTGGGGTGTGCCAGTCATTTTTGTAATAAAGAAAGACAGACCGTGGAGGATTTGCATTGAATATCGTCAATTAATTAAAGACATTCTTAATAACCATTATCCATTACCGATAATTGATGATTTATTTGACCATATGAAAGGAGTAATGGTGTTTTCAAAGACTGACTTGGGATCGATATACCATTAGTTATGAATTAAATAGGAATATATCTCTAAGATCGCATTTAAGATGACTTTCAATCACTATGAGTTTATTATTTTACAATTTGGACTAACAAATTCCCATGGCATATTCTTGATTTTGATGAATGGGGTATTCTTCGAATACATGGAGAAGTTTTCACAAGTATTTAACGATGACATATTGATTTATTATTGGATGAAAGAAGAGTACGATGAACACTTGATATTAGTTTTACAGTGTCTACGAGAAAACAAGTTGTACAGGAAACTGTCGAAATGTTCATTTTACCATACGAAAATTATTATTTGGGACATATTATATCTAGAGAAGGTATCATTGTGGATCCAACAAAGGTTGAGTTTATTATGGAATGTCCAACATCGACAAACATATAAGAAGTATGTGTTTTTATGGGTTTAGAAGGTTATTATCGACGTTTCTTTGAAGGCTTCTCAAAGATATAAAATCCAATTACAGAATTAAAAAAGAAGAACATGAAATTTGTATTGTCAGAGAAATGCATGAAAGCATTTCAGAAGATCAAGGAGTTCTTAACAACAACACCGATATTGAGGGTTCCTGACATGGACAAGTAATTCTTGGTATGCACATACACATCCAAGGAAGGCTTAGGTGGACTTTTGATGCAAGATGGTTAAGTGATCACTTACATTTCAAGGAAATTAAGAAGGCACGAAGATAATTACGCAACACACGATGTGGAATTATTAGCAATCATTTATTCCTTGTGTGTTTGAAGACATTATCTTATTGGGAAAAAATTTGAATGAAAGACTGATCATTGTGGATTGCATCATATTTTTACTCATAGTGACTTGAACGTGTGACAAAGGCTTTGGTCAAAAATACTTAGTGAATACAAATTTGAGATTACCTACATTAAAGGAACGATGAATAGAGTATCATATGCGTTGATTCGAAGACCACACATATTCTCATTAATACCGCTTACGAGGAATATTTGAGAAAAGATTCTAACATTACATATTGATGACGATTGGTACAAGGAAGTTAAGAATAATTCCAGAGAATATACCATGATGGTATTGAGGTATGAAGGTTATTCATTTGACAATGACAAATTGTTGAGGTATAACAATAGAATTAATGTATCACGTAATGATGAATTAAGAAGTTTTATTTTAAATGAATCTCATCGAGAAGTGTACATGGCTCATCCTGGAGTCACAAAGATGAACATAGATCTTAAAACTTTATTCTTTGGAAGGGAATGAAGATTGATATAATACATTACATGGAAATATGTCTATAATATTAGCAAGTGAAGGATAAAC
This sequence comes from Picea engelmannii, assembly GCA_009831015.1. NCBI lineage: Eukaryota > Viridiplantae > Streptophyta > Pinopsida > Pinales > Pinaceae > Picea > Picea engelmannii. Next base: position 123,248 of record ML793221.1, on the reverse strand, counting down.
ATAGACATCCAACATGATTTTTACAGCTAAATGTGGTTACTGAATCGAATTGGGAAGTCATTTCAATGTATTTTATTGTTGGATTTCCATTGAAGACAATGATACATGACTCTATTTTTGTGGTCGTTGACACTCTGACGAAGAGTGCACACTTTATTCTAGTTCATATGACATATCAGGCTCTGTACATATCTAGAGTCTTTGTTAGCAAGATTGTGAGATTGCATTATGTACCAAGAAAGATCATATCCGATCGAGGGTCTATGTTTACTGGAAAATTTTGGAGTAGTTTCCAAGAGTCCTTAGGAATGTAAATTAATTTTAGCACTGCATATCACCCTGAAACAGATGGATAGAATGAAAGAACGAATTAGACTTTATAGGATATACTGTGAATCTATGTAGTGGATCAACAGAAATGTTGGGAAGAATTCTTATAATTGGTAAAATTCACGTACAACAACAATTATCAGAGTTCTATTAAGATGGCACCGTTTTAGTTTCTTTATGGATGACTGTGTCAGACACCTCTGAGATGGGATCGAATAGAGGATAGGGTCCTAGTGAGACCAGAAGTAATCCAAGAAATAAAATAGCATATGAGAACTATAAGATAAAGGATTAAAGAAGCAAAATATCGATAAAAGAGTTATGTTAATACGCATCGCATTGACTACAGTTATGAGGTTGGCGATAATGTTCTCTTGTGGGTAAAACCATAGAAGAGTTTGATTTAGTTTGGAAAGAGTGATAAACTATTTCCTAGGTTTGTGGGACATTTCAAATTTGTTGAAAGGAAAGGAACCATGGCTTACTAACAAGCCTAACCTGATTCTTTGAGGCATACACACGACGTATTTAATGTATCTATTCTACGACATTATATTTTGGATTTGTCACATGTTATTGACTTTATTTCTTTGCAGGTGTCGGATGAGGGTGCTCTCATGGTGCAATTGATTTGCATAATCGACCATAGCACTTGACAAATACAATGTCACGTAGTCAATCAGGTGAAGGTCGAGTGTGATAGTTATAGTTTGCATTATGCTACATGGGAGGGTGCATATGAGATGCATCAACAATTTCCTTATTTATTCAATAGATTGGATATTTAGACTCATGTCAGATACATTTATTTCTTTCATTTAAACTGTAGAAACTTCGTGATGAAGTTTAAAATGAGAGGGGGTCTATGTAACATCCAATTCCACTAATCACATTTTATATAGAATTATTTTTTGACGACACTTACAAGCAAGTGATACGGTTATAATATATTATGATTATTCTTTGATTATGAGTTATATTGTGATCTCATTCTCACTATATGTTAATTTCTAGATGTATATATATTGACAAGTATTATTGATGAGTTCTCGTTAGTGTGCAATATACATGACATGTTGAGTATGTTGATGGAGTCAATAGACTTCCTTGAACTCTAGATTAAGTCATGGAGTGGACTTGTATTTGGTTGGAGTTTTGAGTATTGATTTACATGTATGTGTTATGTGATGATTTAAGTATGGATGTTATATATATATGGATTATTGACATTGTTCTTTTCAGTTGATACAGTCTTGGTTCCAAACAAATGAGGGAGACGTGTGGATGCGTGCATGTCACATCCTACAAGCACTCTCGTCATGACCTGAACTGTAGGTTAATGATTACCTAGTTCGATAGGTCCATGATTCCATGAGGACGTACTAAGTCAGTAGCTCACAAATAATTCTAAGGGGTGTGTAATAAGGTAGAATCCTTATTTCTTAAAAAATCCCTTAGTCTCTCATAAGGTCGACCAAGTGGAGTGTTGACTCCAAGCCTCTACCATTCTTCCAAACTAGTAAAAAGGCTAGTGGCACCCTTGGAGCACGGAAGTGCGTCTTGAACGACATGTCGCATAATCAAATGGTGAGTTAATAAATCTAGAAGGCCTATAAATTAAAATAAAAGTACTTAGGCTTTGAGAAAAGAGAATACATTTGATCATTAATCTATAAACAAGAAAATAAAAAAGAATTTAAGTATAATAGGTTTGACTAAATTTAAAACATCAAAAAGGAAAAAGGGAATTAGACTAGTAAACTAAATAAAATAATAAATAAGAGTGAATTGGGTAGATGCACATGTGTGCATGAAAATAATGAAAGGGAATTTTAAATAAAAAAAATTAAAACATGAGAGAATATGTGGTTCACATAGAGTAGCATCTTGATTCAGTCAACTACTACTCCTAACTAAGAGAAGACTCATAATCCAACTCAAACTAAAATCTAGTTAGGGGACACAAAATAAATGAAGGATTGGGGAACTAAGTGACAAATAAGAGAGAAAATAAGAACAAATTGGGGAATGTAAGGGGATTTGTCTATTTAATTAAAACAAAAGTGAAATACGATGTGCAAATTGGGGATATTGTGACAAGTGTAGTAGGTGAATAATCCTTGATTAAATTATAAACAATATATATATATATTATTTTTGCATGAGAGGAAAAGGGTCATTGCCAATTTTCCTACAAATGAAATGGAGAGGAACATAGAAGAAATCACATTTTGGGAAGTATTGTTATGTTGTCAAAAAAATTCTGGACTAGTTTACTTGTGGAGTGTTAGGATTGCAAACTTGTGCAAGAGGTGGAAGTCTCTCCTTGAGAGGGAAATTTTGTGCTATTGTGTTCTTGGTTATCTGTGTGTGGCCCCTTTGTGGGACGAGGGGCTAAGGGGAAGAAGAGTACCCCTAGTATTGGGTGAGAGATACCGGTGAAGTCCTTAGATTAGTAGGCGAGTGAGAAGAATGCATGTTGAAGACTTCCCCAATTCATCATTGACTATCATGGTTACGGTATTTAAGATTTGGGTATTCTATTATTCAAAATTTATATAAATGGTTATGGCATCTTAATTTTGCATAGAATAGATTATATGTTTATTCTCTCCGATTGTTCTACCTTGTACTAAATTATGGTTAATAATACAAATGTTTCAGTGCAAATATTTAATAGATCAATTGTTCGATGCAGAATTTTGTACTTAATTTTTTTTTTAAATTTAATAGAGTATAGAGTGCATGCATGTTATCGAGATATTTTTAACCTTGAGATTATTGATTTAAATAAAAGAAATCGTGTAGTTTTTAAATGAGGGCATTAGCTTTCATAGTATGAATGTAGGATTGATAACTTCGATTGGACAAATTTTCTTCTGCATATATATATTATTATTGATTACTGCTATTAAGAATATATATACGATTGCATAATTACAGTCTTGTATAATAACAAAGTTACAGTAAGAGGATTCATGTTCGCAATGACGTAATTATTCAAATGAATAAATTGTACAAACTTATTCCTTAAAATTTCTATATAATAACAAGTATTCTGAGTTTATGATTACCATTTTTTTTATTATACAAATCAAGTATTGTCTTGGATTTTCCTTTCGCCAATATATAACAATATATAGATCGTCTGTAAATACTGAGGTTATTAAATGAAATTTGTCACATTTCAATGTGAATTTATAGTCGGGTTTTTACTTATAGGTAATTATTTCAATAAATTGCCCGTTGTTATAATGTCAAGTTACTCCTCTCTGCGCGGATGTTTTAGAGCAATTTGATCAGGAGTAAACTTTAAATCATAGTGTCAATATCTTTTAAATTGTAATTGCAAATTTAATCGAAAATATTATCAATTGATCATGGATCTTTGAGTCATGTACCAGTTGTCAATCCAGTGTATACCTAATTATCACCTAGTTATTTTCCACTCAACGTCACATGCAAACTTCTAGTTGTCTCGTATAGCTTTTATCCAAAGAAATTATGGTGTAACCCTAAATCCGTGGTGAACGCATCTCGTATGGATTTTTCCGTTGATCTGGACTGGGATTTTAGTGCCAATACAGTTTAATGATAATCCCGAGTTTCTTGGGAAGCCTTTCAAGACCTTATTAATGGGCTTAGGAAAAAGCGTGATGATTAAACTCCTGGTACCTCCACCTCTTGAACATTTTTTTTGTTTCTTTTAGGGGATCCCTGTATATTCCTATAACTTAACTGGAAGACGTATTTCTATACACAAACTTTCTCGAATTTATAAGATTTTTTCTAAATCTATTTTATTAATCTATTGATTCCATCTTTTTCCTGTTTAGTTACCTCACTGAGCTGTGGACGACTTTAAAATAGAATCCAGCCACGTCTTGTAGTGCCTTATTGATAATTGAGTATTTCTTGAGCGCATTGTACTTACCGTTTTTTTTGTGTGGATATTTGTTATGTTTTAGATCATCTAGGAAGTAGTGTTGTTATCTGAATTAAGATTAAGTGGAAAAAATTATTATTGCATAATTATCTTAAGGTTTAGATTTATTATAGATAGTCCATAATCTATCGTAATTTAAATTGGAAGATTCAATTTATGTGAATATGGTTCTGCAATTCAATGGGTGATTAAGTCCCTTAATTATTGTATTGAAATTAATATAATAATCATTCCTCGTCATTTGTGAATGATATAGATCTTGCATTAATGTTTGGTTACGCCTTTAGTGAGAAATTTATTGGATTTGCAATAGACAGTATTAATTCTTGACATATTGAATTTATTCTTTCCGTAACATAGAAGGAATATTCCAAGATAAGTCATTCTTCATTAGTTTGGATGTTAGACAAGATTGGGTATTGGAATATAGATACCTTCATGTTATTAAGAATGGGTGCCCAGACCTTAAATGGTCAAAATCAATCAGATGATTCATGGACTATGAGTATTGATTATGTGTCTTGAAGGTCCTAACCTTAAAGGGTAGGATTGGGTGGATAGACATATTCCTCTTTCTATCTTCGTGTGATATGATGTTAACGATGCAACATGTTAGACCTATCAAATGTTTTTGATAATTGTATCGTGACCTTGTTGTGAAAAATATATTAAATAAGATTAGATAATGTACCTATTTTTATTATTGAATATGAATGTTTTGTTTATGTAATTGTGACACCGGATAATGAGTAACTAGATAGTATATATATATAWAATTACAACCTACTTGTAGTATTTTCTTACATTTATGTTGTGCATGGAGGGTTCTTACTGTAATATCCTGCTCWTGTGCACCCCTGATTTGACTTATTCTTTGAAGACACTTGCAYGCAAGTGATCCGGTTCATTATATGATTGACTGTTTCGATTATGGATTATGATGATATTGTGGATCTAATGATATGTTATTTATTATATTTATATCGACGGGTGTTATTGAATGGTTTTTCCTGAGTGTGCAGGACTCTGTACCRATTGAGGTTGTCGATGACATCGATGGACCTCCAAGGAATGGACTGTTATGGTTTGAGTGTTTTGTATATTGCATATGTGACATATGACTAGTATATTATGATGTTGTTTTTTGATTGTTGACATGTTTCGTTGATGGATGCAGGGTGACGATAGCTTCCTAACCAGACTCACATTTGGAGTAGAGGGGTCATGCATGAAAACCACAGATATTGAGGGAGGGTGTAGCAGCAGCCATGCCATAGCCTACTAGCACTCTTGTCGTGGCTCGAACTGTAGGTTAACGATTACCTAGTTTGATAGATCCATGATGTAGTGAGGGAAGCCTTTGACAGTCGCTCATGATAATTCTAAGGGGCGCGCAAATATGCAGGGTTCTTACTCTTTAGAAGTGCTTAGTCTCCCACAAGGTCACGTGACGGAGTATTGACTCCAAAGGTTTGACATCTACCAAAATCAATCAAAAGGTGAGTGGCACCCTTGGAGAACGTAGTGTGTCTTGAAGGGAATGACACGTAAATGAAACATGAATAAAGTCGAGTGGCACCTTTGGAGCACGTAGTGTGTCTTGAAGGAAATGTCGTGATTTTAACACTGGTGAGTTAATGAACCTAATCCCTAGAAAACTATGTCTCCTTAGGACTTGATCAACCTTAAAATGAGTGATTGCATGAGTAAAGATTAACAATTATAAAATTTCACTTAAAAAGAATTTATGTTGAGCCTAAAGAATTTAAATCCTAGGTCTAAATAGGTCTTGAGAAATAAAATTTAATTAAATATAGGTGGGGGTGAAGAAAATGGGGGTGAAAATTAAAATTAAAAAGAAAATTTTTTGAAGGATTAAATTATTTAAAACATTAATTTTTGGCTAAGTACAAAACGTGCTAATTTATAACTTAGACAAAAAAAGGGAAACTTTAATACAAAAGGAATGTGGAAGAGAGAAGGGAATCTAGTCTAGAGAACTATCTAAATTCGAACTCAACTAGGTTTTAAGAAAGGCGTTAGTAATTAAGGGAATGTAAGGGAATAAAGGGACAATGAGGAGCATATTTAGGAACGTTTTTAGGTGGGTGAGGGAAATTGGAAAATTAAATTAACTAAATGAAATGAAATTATGGTGCAACTAAGGGATCAGATGACAAGTGTATGGGGGAGAATTTTCCTAATTATTAAAAAAAAAAAAATTAATGTGCATTTTGGCAAAAAGTCACTAAGAAAACTCTATAAAATAAATGACGAAGGAGGATAATGGATGATGTCTCGTATGTGTAAGGTTATGCTGACGGATTTTAATCTTGACTAATTTTTCTTGTGTGATTTGGGACACCCAACTCGGATAACAAGTGGTAGCTTGACTTTGCGATGCGAGCTCGGAGCTAGCTTTCTCTGGTTTGTGTGTGTGTACCCTTTGCATGTCGAGGGATCATGGAGAAGAAGAGTGCCCCTAGTATTGGTTGGGAGGTACCAGTGAGGTCTCAGCAGTTAGTGAGGAAGAGCTCGAAGGAGCGTAAATGTGGGACAGTCGTTTAGGATTATGTGCCATTTGTTACAGTATTTTGTTGAGTTTTACCTTGCAATGAATTAGTTTCATTATTCCATTATAGTTTAATGTAAATTGTTATTTTATATGATTTCATATTCAATAATCGTGGATTAAAATTTATTTTATATGTGATGTTGGATCTCCTTAAATTCTGTGTAAAATTGATGAGTAGAATCATGAATTAGTTTCAACATTTCAGTATGGTGTATCTGCAAATGATTTTTTTTTTCAACCTTAATTTTGCATTAATGTGATGTTGGATTCACTCATTTCTGTGCATAGTCATTGATGTTGTCTCTCCCTTTTGCGTGTAATAAAGTCTGTTGTTTGAGTGCTGAGATCGTTGTACACTAAGGAACCGGTGCGTCATCCCGGGTCATCCCATTTAAAGTGATTCTATAATGTATGTAATCCAGTGTAGGATAGATTCAACTGGTATTCTTCTCTCTGATTCATGTTTTTTTTCCTAACACGATTTATGTGCTCAATACATGGAGTAAATACCTATCTCTAAACCTAGTTCCATCTCCATTCTGCAATTAAATGAAATGGTCACTAATGATGATTTAACTCATGCCTCTTAAATGATACAACTATTCCATGTCACTTACATGTTGATTAGGTTCGATTATGCTATAGGTATGTAGATAGAAAGAGCCTTATAGAAATGATTTCCTTTCATAATACTTATATCTTTAAAATCTGATATAGTCATGAAAGAGTTCTTCGGTATTTTGCACAGTAATTGGTACCAGAGAAGGGACTTGCACATTTTTATTTCATGAGTTGAATAGATTATTCTCTATGAACATTTATTCCTCTTATGATGAAAGAGATATCTCGGTCTTATCCTAACAGTTATAAAAATCTATGACTCTATAACCTACTCAATCAAAATTTAAAAGTTCTTTGGTGTATGTGGAGGGCCAACTCCTTTCTCAGTTCCAAAATCCCTTTATTGATTTAATTAACCGATCATTTATATGAAAGGTGAGTAATTAAATATTATCATCGCACACGCAAGTTAAGTCTCTACAATTTTACTAGAAAATCCAAATTGATCCGTTGATGGCATTACTCAAAAAAATATGAAACAAGATTCCTTTACTTTCAAAAGAAAAGATACAAGAACACTCAATTCAGGCATAAATTGCATTTGTACAATCGCTCCCATAGTTAGCGCATTTCTCTTTGGTAAGATTCAGGTTGGCATATCAATTTCATTTATGTGTCTTGAGAACTGTTGCATTTTAGGAAAGGGGAAACCCCTACAATTTACAATTCGATTGGGAATTTAACCTATTTGTTTAGGTTTCAAATTTTACGTGAGACTTGTTCCTCCTAGCGCACCATGTTCTTGATAAATTGTTGTGCTTTCAGCCTTGCTTCATCCACCTTGTTGGAGAAATTAATTTCTCTACCTACCCACCTACCACATCGATGCTTCGACTCCTTTCTAGAGAATTCCTTTCCACAGACACTCCAGATTGTTTCAGGAAATCTCTGGATCCTCTAGATGCTTCCATTTTCTCTATATAAACAAGCTATCTAACCATTTCACTTATTCAGAAATAAAAATATGTTTCACTGTGCATTGTAGAGTGTTCATTTTCTTCTGCCCACTCATCATGGTATCAGAGCGAGGTGAGCGAGTTGTTGTGCATTGTGTTGACTAAATCGTAGCTTCCAGTAAGAGTTCAGGAGATTTGTATAGTGTTATCAAATTTTTGTGATAGTTGGAGAGGAATCCCCAGTTTCCAGGTCATTTGTGAGAGCCGTGAGGGATGCTGAAAGTTCAGGAGATAGCCCAGGAACTGATATGAGATTCCAGTCTTCTGTTGTAACACTAAGCGGACAGTGTTGGACATTGCAAGAGGTGGTGGAGGCCTACGTGGTGGGTTTGTTCGAGGACAAAAATCTGTGTGCGATACACATGAAGAATGAAGAGGGCATAAGGTTTTTTTACTAAAGATTAACAAAATCGTGGAGGAGATTACTCTGTGGGTGAAATTCCTCTGCACTTGTCAAATTTCTTTGTATATTCAGGATCATAAAGTGAGGGTTTTGATAGTATTTGAAGTTGCGCGGTGATTTTAGCATTGAGGCTGCGTGAAGGAGCTGAGAGAAGAGCCCAGAACCGTGAGAAAAGAAATGTCGTGGCTGAGAGAAGCGCCTAGTTCGATTTGTTGGACCAGTGGAGCCAGCGTAAAGAAAGCAATATAGATTCTGACTTTGTTGATGTTTTTCTATCATATCAAGGATCTGTGAAGGAAGAGACCACGTGAAGAGTGCTCGTGAAGATCCACCATTAGAGCAAGAAGACCAGGTGTACTACTGCTCAACTCTAAGGCTTGGTTATTCTAAGGTCAAAAGCCTTCTTTGTTTTTATCTCAACCATTGTTCTCCCATTTCTCTATAGAGGAAAATAGCAAAGCAAGATTTGTGTAGATGATTTTTGACTCTGTTACAGAGGAACGTATGAAGAAGTGGAGTTCCTTGTAAACTAGTGAAAATTTCTGGCTGTCTCTCTATTATTATAATCCTTTGACTATTTTGCTGGATTTTTTTTACAGGATTGTCATAAGAGCTTGATTAAAAATAAAAAATAAAAAAATAAAAAGAATGGCATCAGGCATGTTTCAACAACTTATGATCCCAACATTTTCTGGGAAAAATTATGATAATTGAGCATTTAGAATGAAATTAACATTTGACTCATATGAGCTAATAGATATAGTAATGAATGGCTATACTGAACCACATGATGAGTCTGTTTTGAGTGTTGATGAAAAGAAAAAGCTTGATGAAAATAGGTAAAAGAGTAAAAGGGCTTTGCAGATAATTGGACAAGCATTGGATGATTCGGTTGTTGGAATGATTAAACCAGCGACTACATCCAAGAAAGCATGGGACATTCTAGAGACATCATATCAAGGCACTAGCAAGGTAAAAATTGCCAAACTTCAAGCACTTAGAAGGGAATTTGAAAACTTGCAAATGAAAGATTTTGATTCAATAGATCAATTTACATATCGTGTTATGGAGTTGGTTAATCAAATAAGGCAAAATGGTGATGAGCTAGCAGATCATAAGGCTGTAGAAATTTTTTTAAGAAGCTTGCCTAGAAAATTTGATGCAATAGTTGTGGTAATTGAAGAATCTAAACATTTGACTAAATATTCTATGGATGAGTTGGTTGGCTCGTTGAAAAATTATGAAGATATATTGAAGAGGAATGAAAATACCTCATTGGAGCATGCATTCAAAACACAATTGACATTTTGCAGAGGTAGAGGAAGAGGAAATCCAGGATTCAAAGGAAGAGGAAGAGGAAGAAATAATTTTCAAAGATAAGAAAGAAAGAGTCAAGACCCTGTAGGAAGAAGAAATCAAAGTTTCAGCTCAAGGGAAAGAAATCACAATCAGACATCACAAAGGTATGAAAAAATTAAGATTCAATGTTATTACTGCAAAAAGTATGGTCACTTTGCAGATGAATGCCAAAAGAGACAAGCAGATATGAGAAAGCAGAATGCACATTTCTCTTAGAATAGTTCTGAGACAATGTTTATTACATGTGATGTAGCTCAAGAAAATGCAAGTAACATTTGGTTTCTTGATAGTGGTTGTAGTAACCATATGACTGGAAATAAAGGGTTGTTTGAGAATTTGAATACATGAGTTAAAGCACAAATTAAATTGGGTAATAATGATATTGTATAAGTCATTGGAAAAGGTGCAATCAATGTAATAACAAATAGAGCAAAGAAAACCATTCCTGATGTTTATTTTGTGCCTCGTTTGAAGCATAATCTCATAAGTGTGGGACAACTTACTCAAAAGGGTTATAGAGTTTCTTTTGAGAATAATGTATGCACTATATTTGATATTCATCCTAGTAAAATGGTTATTGCAAAGATTAAAATGACAGAAAATAGAATGTTCCCACTTCACATGAAAAGTGCAATGATGGAGAAGATTGGAGCAAGTTTCAAGGCATCAAGTCAAGATCAAGCATGGATATGGAACTTGAGGTATGGCCATATAAACTTTAAAGGATTGTGTTTGTTGCAAAGAAATGAAATGGTAAAAGGATTACCACCTATTCAAGCACCAATTACTTCATGTGAAAGTTGTATTTTGGGAAAGCAACATAGGTTAAGCTTTCCAAAAGAGAATTCATATAGAGCTTGGGCACCGTTAGAAATTGTGCATACAAATTTGTGTGGTCCAATGCAGACACCATCATTAGGGGGGAGAATATATTTTCTGACATTCATTGATGACTATAGTAGAAAAACATGGGTTTATTTCCTTAAACACAAATCTGAAACATTTAACAAGTTTAAGGAATTCAAGGCATTGGTTGAGAAACATAGTGGCCTATCTATTAAGATATTAAGATCAGATAGAGGAGGAGAATACAAGTCAAATGAGTTTTTGGAGTATTGTAGGTATCATGGAATAAAGAAACAATTAACTACAAGCTATACACCTCAACATAATGGTGTTGTAGAATGGAAGAATCGTACAATAATGGATATGGMAAGAAACATCTTGAAAGGCAAGAATATATCTAATGAATATTGGGCTGAAGCCATAGCTTGTGCAGTTTATATATTGAACATGAGTCYAACAAATATTTTGAGGGRCATGATTCCTCAATAGGCATGGAGTGGTAAGCATCATAGTGTTTCTCATTTTAGAGTATTTGGTTGCATTTCATATGCACATGTACCTAAACAAAGAAGGATTAAATTGGATGATAAAAGTGAAAAATGCATTTTTATTGGTTATGATGAACAATCTAAGGCATATAGTTTGTTTAATCCTATAACCAAGAAATTCATTGTAAGTAGAGATGTTGTATTCAAAGAGAAAGAATCATGGGATGGAAATATAGACAAGACAATTACAGGTACAATAATACTATATGAATAACAAGGAGAAAAAGATCAAGGAGAACAATCAAATGAGAAAGGAGGAATACCATCAAGAATTCCACAAGAAGAAAACTCACAAAGGCAATGTGAGCAAGGAGAAACACCGAGTCCACAAGTAAGTTATGATTCAAATCCTACACTTGAATCATTAAGATCAAGATTAAGAAGCAAAAAGACTAGAAGCTTGCGAGAAATATATTATCAAGGAGATAGGATAGATTTGCAATCCAAATTTTCTCTATTTACTCAAGATCCAATAGACTTTGAAGATGCAATTAAGGAAGAACATTGGATTAATGCAATGAATGAAAAAATGGAGTCTATTAAGAAAAATGATACATGGGATCTAGTTGATTTACCTAAGGAGAAAGAGTACATAGGTGTGAAATGGGTGTATAAAACTAAATATAAGGCAAATGGAGAAGTTGACAAACATAAGGCAAGATTGGTAGCTAAAGGATTTGCACAAGAATATGGAGTTGATTACAATGAAACATTTGCACCTCTAGCAAGACTTGACACAATTAGGATGGTACTAGCTATTGCATCTCAACATAATTGAAAAGTTTATCAAATGGATCTCAAATCAGCCTTCTTGAATGGATATTTAGAAGAAGAAGTCTATGTGCAACAACCACGAGGGTATGAAGTAAAAGGTCAAGAAGATAAGGTTTATAGGTTGAAGAAGGCTCTTTATGGATTGAAGCAAGCACCAAGGGCTTAGTATAGCACGATAGATTCATACATGATAAAAAATGAATTCATAAGAAGCACTAGTGAGCCTACACTAGACACCAAAGTCAATGAACAAGGTCAGATCTTGATTGTTTGCCTATTTTTTGATGATTTGATCTATACAGGTAATCTCTCTATTGATATGTTTAAATAAACAATGAAGAAGGAATTTGAGATGATAGACTTGGGGTTAATGAACTATTTTCTTGGCATTGAAGTCACACAAAATGATAAAGGCATTTTCATCTGTCAAAGTAAATATGAAAAAGATGTCTTAAAAAGGTTTAGAATGATAAACTGCAGTCCAGTTTCTACACCTATGGCAATTGGCACAAAACTAAGTAGAGAACAAAATGAGATGGATTTTGATTCAACCATATTCAGAAAATTGGTTGAAAGTTTTCTAGGGCAGATATATTGTATGGAATCAGTTTGATTTCTAGATTCATGGACACACCAAAGAATTCACATTGGGAAGAAGGGAAAATGTTATTAAGATACATTGCAGGGACTATGAATCATGACATTCTGTTCCACTTCAAATAACATTCTGTATTCCACTTCAAATAATCTGTAGTTGGTTGGATACACAGATAGTGATTTTGCAGGAAGCATTGATGACAGAAAGAGCACATCTGGATATACATTTTATCTTGGAACAGGAGTTGTTGCATGGGCATCAAAGAAGCAATCAATAGTGACAATCTCATCAGAGTTGTTGCATGGGCATCAAAGAAGCAATCAATAGTGACAATCTCATCAGCAGAAGCAGAGTATGTAGCAGGTACATCAGCAACATGTCAAGCAGTTTGGATGCGAAGAATATTGAAGGATTTAATGCATAATCAAGAGGAACCTACTACAATCTATTGTGACAAGTAGTCTACCATTACACTATCAAAAAATCATATTTTTCACAAGAGGACTAAGCATATTGACACAAGATATCACTTCATTCGAGAACTTGTCAACAATGGAGAACTCATCCTACAACATTGCAGATCAAAGGAGCAACTTGCAGACATATTTACAAAAGCTTTAGCATAAGACCAATTTGAGTATTTAAGATAAGCATTGGGCATTGTAAATATTGATGTAATTAGTAGTAGAAATTAGGGGGAAGTGTTCTAGAAATTAATTTCTCTACCTACCCACCTACCACACCGATGCTTTGACTCCTTTCTAGAGAATTCCTTTCCACGACACTCCAGATTGTTTGGGGAAAGCTTTGGATCAGATGTTTCCATTTTCTCTATATAAACACGCTATGTAACCATTTCGCTTATTCAGAAATAAAAATCTGTTTCACTGTGCACTGTAGAGTGTTCCTTTGCTTCTGCCCACTCACACCTGAACCGGGCTCGGCTCACTACTAATCTCTCGAACATCCTTGACTCATTTATTTGTTGATCCTTTATATAATCGATCACCCCAAGGTTAGCATGCACAGATCCAAGCTGGAAATAGTGGAGTGTCCCTTAGATTGTTTTCATAACATTCTAGCGGTGGACATCGTTGGCTTCTCCGATTGTTGAACTCGTTTTTCGTTTGTCCAAAAACGCCCAGCCATAACGCATTTCCTTCTTTTCTTACGGAACCTTCCTCCACGCCCAGCCTGAACGGATTTTCCTGTTGCATTCCTACTTCGATGCCTACGCGCACTTGTATGACATATTCCTTACTTGCCCTCAACGAATCGCTAGAATTACTTTTAAATTTTTAATCCTGTAGCAGTCAATACAATTTTAATGCAACGTTTTTGCAGCCCCAAATCCATGGGAACACCCTCGTGCTTGAATCCTGTAGCAGCTATTTCTTAAATTAATACCAGCGTCCTCCTCTCTACCACGCTCCTAGTGGGACTGCCACCCCCCAGTGGGACTGCCACGATTTATTTCTGCAGCAAGTGATCTCGAAAATTAAGACCAAGAGTTCCTTCCTGCCACTACGTAAATGATAAATTAATGCACAATGTTTTAATTTAAGCAATCTTTATAATTATAATGATGTAATAACATTGTTTTAAATCAACAGTTAGAATGATTACAATAAACCGTTTATGATCATAATAAATAGTGTTCCGCCTTTATGTTTTAAAGAAACAAAGATTCATAATTATTCCAAGTCTAACTTTTTGTAATATACATCATTCTAAAGTATTGCAAGTCTAACCGTCATGATTATAATAAACAATGTTCTAACTTTAAGTTTTAATAAACAGTGTTTTAGAATTTATGCAATCTTTATGATTAGAATGATGTATAAATAGTGTTTTAAATGAATTCATAATGATAAATTTTATGTATAATGTTATCAAAATTAATGATGTAAAGTTTATCATGATGTATAAAGTTTATGAGGATGAATGATGTAAAGTGTGTGATAATGTAGAAACTTTATAATGAGGTAAAAGCTCATAAATATTGTAAAGATATAAAGATTTCAAAAGTTATAATGATGAATAGACTTTAAGGATTGTAGAGTTAGAATGATGTATTATCAGTTGTAGTTATTAATTAGTCAAATGCTTAAAAAACAATGCAAGGTTTATAATAATTGCAGTTATGGTTTTGTTATCTTAAGGTATGCGTTGATTATAAGGGAGACTCCTAAATTTATAATGATGAATGTGTTGTTACTATTATGGAGACCCCTTTCTCAATGGATTGTATATCACTTCTTGCACCATGGAATTTATTTAATTGATGATTCATTAAATCGCGTGTCTTGGGTTAATTAGATTTGCGCCTTAACTTTTGCTTTTGATAAATAGATTTAGTATGTCCGTTTTCTTGCGCGCTTGCAAATTTAAGGTTGAATGAAGTATTGTCTAATGTTTTGATATATTTGTTTGCATGCGCTAGAAGGCCACTAATGATTGGTTGTTGTTTATTTATTTTTTGCACCTTGAAAAATGTATCAAACGAATGATTGTTATTTCTCGCTCGCCATCGAAGTTTAGGTTGCTTGTGTCATGGTTCATTATGTTCTTCATCGAGTTGTACAGTTCGATTGTAATATTGGCATTACTTCTTAATAAAAGAAAAAAAAAATACTTGTTGCGCCGCTTGTTGTCGTAACGGCGGGGTCTGTTACATATGGTATCATATATGTATCATAGTTGGTTCGAACCATGACTTGGGATCATTACGACTTCCATTGATTATAAACTTGAATATAAAATGTCATTAACTAAATTGATTTGTATTCGTGCTGGTAATCATGGTTAGATGACGTCATGGAGGTAGACAACAGGGTGCTAGCGGAGGAGGCGTGACGTCTCCAGCAACATCCACACCCGAGGGGCCTAACCCCCAAGAAGAAGAACAAGTTGTCGAAAATGAACAAATAGTTGGGGGAGATGTGGTTGGGTTGATGAGGTCCTTTATTAGGATGTCAGAGGCCCTGCTCATCCATTTGGATAGAGATGAGAATAGAGCATCGTCACCTCCTGAGTGTCCACCATGTGACCCAGTCGGTACTCGTAGCGTTCACTGATAATTTGAGAAGGTCAAGTTTTCCAAGTTCTTTGGTGCCACGGACAACGCAACCACCAAGGCATGGTTGGAGAATATGGCAATGTGCTTTGCACTTCACGACTATAGATCCAACATGAAGGTCTGCATGATAGTATTTTAGTTGAAGGGGAGCACTCTTCTATGGCGGCAGACACTCTTGCCGCAACTAGACATGGTCGTCGAAGACGTGTCATGGAAACTGTTCGAGAAGCAATTCTAGGAGAGGTATTTGTCTAAGGAATTCATTGAGAGTCATCTCAATGAGTTCAACGCCTTACGACAGGGTGGTGGTACGGTGCTCGAGTACGAGGCTCATTTCATGGATCTTCTTTGTTATGCTCCACACCTAAATACCAAGAAGTTTAAGGTCAACAAGTTCATGGTCGTCCTTAATGTTAACATTTGTGCGAAAGTGAGGATTTTAATGCCTCATAGGTTGCATGATGTTGTCTAGAAGGCCCTCATAGCTTAGGAGGATCTCATCAGTGGGGGTCAAAGAAGGACTCTGGTGTGACAGGAGACATCTAGTGTGCAACAACATCAAATACCAGCTAGACATCCACTGGGGTATTGAGTCACTCCAAGAGGATCCACTTTCACTATGCCATGACGAGTGACACCTCAGCAAAAGACTCCCTACAGAGGACCACAACACCAACAACAACGTCATCTGCAGCAGCAACAATTTAGGCCTTTCCAACATAACTGACCAAATTTTCAGGTCGTTGGAAAGTTAGCTTCTACTTCAGGGACGAGGAGTAGTAGACCGAAGATCGGGTGCTAGACATGTGGAGAGCCACATTACCAGTGTGACTACCCAGTTGAGAGGGCCATAACATTTAGATCAGCCTTACCCACTACATTAGGAGATTTGGGCAAGGGCCATCAGATTCATGCAGCAGTGAATAACCACTAGGCGGAGCACCATTATACTGTGCTCGAGATGTCAGGTACCATTGGTGACTAGACCCTTGGTATTTTGATAGACGTAGGTTCTACATAGAGCTTTATTTATGGTGCAGCGCTAAAAATAATTAAGGTAAAGGCAGTCAAACAAGTTGAGTTTAGGTATGTAGAAACGGCTTTGGGAGCCAATCATAAGGTTGGAGAAAAGTTTACAGGCTATAGCCTTAACCTGGGATATTTTTTCATAAAGGCCAACTTGTACGTCATGATCTTAAGATCTTATGATGTCATGATTAGTATGGACTAGCTGGAATCACATGAGGAGATACTCAACTGTAAGATGAAACGATTGAGTTTGGTCGATGATGAGGGACAAAGATGTGTCATTCTAGGAAGGAACCAGGGAGTTTCCCTAAGGTTCGTCTCTTCTCTACAGCTTTGGAAGAGCATGTGCAAGTGATGCAAGCTATATGTGATCCTTGCATTAAATGAAAGGGGTGTGGAAGAAAGACTAGAAAACCTTCCGGTAGTACGAGAGTTTGCGAACGTATTCTGAGTGGAGTTATTGGAATTTACCATCGACCTAAAAATGGGAATTGAATTGATAGAGAGAACACCTTATCGGATGTCGACCCCTGAGCTACATGGTTTTAAAATGAAACTGAAGGATTTTTTGGATCTAGGACTTATACATTCAAGTGTGTCACCGTGGGGAGCGCCTATTAATTTTAAACGAAATAAGGATGGGTCGTGGAGACTCTTGATTGACTGCCATAAATTGAACAAGGAAACAATCAAGAACCAATATCTCTTGTCGAGGATTAACGATTTGTTTGATTAGATGAAGGGCACGATGGTGTTCTCGAAGATCTACTTGAGATTAGGGTATCACTAGTTACGAATCAAGGAGGACGACATTCCTAAGAATGCATTCAAGACGATGTTTCAGCATTAGGATTTTATTGTTTTACCGTTTGGACTCACAAACTCCCTAGGGGTATTTATGATCTTGATGAATGGGGTGTTTCGTGAATACTTGGACAAGTATTTTCAAGTATTCATTGATGATATTTTGATTTATTCTCAGACTATGGAAGAACATGGTGAACGCTTGAACTTAGTACTACAGTGTCTGCGAGAAAACAAATTGTTTGGGAAATTGTTGAAATGCACGTTTTATCAATAAAAGATTTATTATTTATCCAGCGAAGGTCAAGTCTATTATGGAATGGCATGCGCTAAAAAAGGTCCCAGAAGTGCGTAGCTTTATGGGTTTAGCGGGATATTATCAACGGTTCGTTGAGGGTTTTTCGAAGGTAGAAAATCCGATTAAGGAATTGCATAAGAAAAACAAGAAGTTGTTATGGACGGAGAAATGTGCGGAAGCATTTCAAAGCCTCAAGGAATTGTTGAAGAATGCACTGGTACTAAAGGTCCCTGATATGGACAAGGAATTTTTGGTATACACTAATGCATCCAAAGAAGGCTTAGGCAGAGTCTTGATGCAAGACAGTCGAGTGATCGCTAACATTTCAAGAAAGTTAAGAAGGCATCAGGAGAACTATCTGATGCACAACTTGGAGTTCTTAGCCATTGTGTATTTTATAAGAGTGTGGAAACACTACCTTATTGGATGAAAATTTGAACTAAAAATCGACCATTGTGGTTTACAACACATTTTTATGCAAAGTGACTTGAACACATGAAAAATGTGTTGGTCGAAATTTCTTAGCAGGTACAATTTTGAGATTACCTACATAAAAGGAACAATGAACATAGCGTATGATGCATTGAGTCGGAGACCACGCATATTTTCGGTGATTCTTCTTTAGATGAATCTACGTGAAAATATTCTAACTTTACAACATGACGATGGATGGTATAAAGATGTTAAGAAATTTATCATACAAAACACCATGATGGTACCAAAATTCGAGGGATTTATTTTGGAAAACAACAAATTAATGAGATATAATAATTGGATTTACTTATCGCCCAACGACGAGTTGAGAATTTCATCTAATGAATCTCATAGAGTAGTGTACATGGCTCATCTAGGAGTCACAAAGATGATAGTAGACCTTAAACACTTATTCTTCTGGAAAGGAATGAAGGCGGACATAGTCAACTATGTGGCAAGATGTTTAGAATGTCAACAAGTGAAGGCTTAACATACACATCCGATAGGATTACTATAGCCAGACACTATTATGGAATCGAAATGCGAGGTCATTTCGATGGATTTCATTGTTGGATTGTCGCTGACAGTAAGGAGACACGACTCGATTTTTGTAGTAGTTGAAACTCTGATGAAGACTGATCATTTTATTCTTGTGCGTATGACTTATTAGGCACCTGACATAGCTAGATTTTTCATCAGTGAGATTTTGAGGTTGCATGGTGTGCCTAAGAGGATCATATCCGATAGAGAATCGATGTTTATGGGACGATTTTAGACTAGTTTTGAAGAGGCCTTGGGAACTCAACATAACTTTAGTACCGCATATCACTCAGAGATAGATGGGCAGACTGAACAAACCAACCAAATCTTGGAGGACATGTTGCGTATGCACATTATGGACCAACAAAATCATTAGCAATAGTTCTTTCCACTCCTAAAATTTGCATATAACAACAATTACCAAAGAACCATTAAGATGGTTCCATTCGAGTTTCTTTATGGGAAACCATGGAAGATGCCTTTAAGTTGGGATTGACTTGAGCATAGGGTCCTAGTGGGACCAGAAGCGATCCAAGAAATTGAATATCAAATGAAAACAATAATACAAGGGATCAAGGAATCGCATGATCGACATAAGAGTTATGTCGATGCACATCGTGTTGACCATAGTTACGAAGTTGGCGATCGAGTCTTCTTGTGGGTGAAACTGCACAAGAGTTCGATCAAGTTTGGAAAGGGTGTTAAACTCTCTCCTAGGTTCGTGGGACCCTTAGAGGTTGTGGAAAGGAAGGGGTCTGTGGCCCATCAACTATCCTTGCTTGATTCTTTGAGGCATATGAATGATGTTTTTCACTTATCTGTTTGGAGACATTATGTTAGTGTTCCTACACATGTGATTGACATGAGTTTCTTGGAGGTATCAAACGAGGGTGCGCTCATAGCAGAACCAATCTGCATTCAGGACCATCGCATTCGATAGCTATGGCGACCATCACATTCGATAGCTATGGCATCGAACAGTGGATTAGGTCAAGGTCCAATGGGACAACTATAGTCCGCATTCGACAACCTCGGATGACGCATATGATATGCGTCAGCAGTTTCAATTTTTTTTTATAGATTCTAGACATATATATATTGTGAGATACTGTATTTCAACACTTATATACTGTGAAACTTCGAGAACAAGTTTAAAACAAGAGGGGGTGTATGTGACATCCCGCTCTTTCACACACCTAATTTGAATTATTCTTTGAGGACACTTGCGTACAAGTGATCTGGTTCATTATATGATTGACTGTTTCGATTATGGATTATGATGATGTTGTGGATCTAATGAAATTTTATTTTATTATATTTATATAAACAGGTGCCATTGATTGGTTTTTCTTGATTTTGCAGGACTCTGGACCAATTGAGGATGTTGATGGCATTGACTGACCTCCTTGTACTCTGGATCGATTCAGGAAGAGGACTTTTATGGTTTGAGTGTTTTTGGTATTGCATATGTGAATATGACTGGTATATTATGATGTTGATTTTTTATCATTGACATGTTTCATATGGATGAAAACCAGAGATATTGCAAGAGAGGTGTGGCAGTAGCCCTGCCACAACCTACTAGCACTCCCATCATGGCTCGAACTATAAGTTAATGATTACCTAGATCGAGAGATCCACGATGTTGTTAGGGAAGACTGTGGCAGTCGCTCACGATTATTCTAAGAGACACACAATCTCACGCGAGGATTAAAGTTTTTGTTATATGTGATGTTGGATCTCCTTAAATTATGTGTAAAATCGATGAGTAGAATCATGAATTAGTTTCAGTATGGTTAATGTAAATGTTTTTTTTTCTCATCCTCTATGCGCACGGCCTTAATTTTTCTGTTAATGTCATGTTGGATTCACTCAATTTATGTGCATAGTCATTGATGGTGTCTCTCCCTTCTGCTTGTAATAAAGTCTTTTGTTTGAGTGTTGAGATCGTTGCACACTAAAGAACTGGTGTGTCATCCTGGGTGATCCCATTTAGAGTGCTTATCTAATGTATGTAATCCAGTGTAGGATAGATTCACGATTTATGTGCTCAATACATGGAGTAAATACATATCTCTAAACCTGGTTCCATCTGCATTTTGCAATTAAATGAAATGATCGATAAGGATGATTTAACTCATGCCTCTTAAATGATACAACTATTCCATGTCACTTACATGTTGATTGGGTTCGATTATGCTATAGGTATGTAGATAGAAAGAGGCTTATAGAAAGGATTTCCTTACATAATACTTAGATCTTTAAAAT
>ML793221.1:71685-84573 GCA_009831015.1 Picea engelmannii | reverse complement strand
AGTGCTGATTGAATATCTGGTGAATTTCCCAAATGCTTATAGATGACAGGGGGAGTATGTTCTGCAACAAGATCAGTGGAAGAATGTTTCTTCTTTGACATTGATGTCAAAGGGGGAGAAAGGAGTCGAGTTCGAAATGTTTCGGTAACAGATTCGAGCATGATTGGCTGAATGCAGAGGAGAGTCTGAATGGTAGAATGTAGAGGAGAGTTGAGTCTGAATGCAAGTGTTGCCATCAATGCCAAAGGGGGATATTGTTGGAAAATATTGAACAAGCAACGAGTGCGTGTTGATGGTTGTTGTCATTAATGGCAACAGTGGAGAGGGCAAGATAAGAAGGATAAAACCCCTTGGGGATTCGAACGTAAAAGCTCAGGAGGAACATCATTGAAGAAAACGCGCACAGAAAGAGATTACAGAGAAGAAGGAAGACACAGATCCAGTGACCGTTGGATTCCATTCAAATTTCCCAAAAGGCCGACAACTGTCAGATCTGCAAAAGTTGCGAGGGAGATAAGTCATCGGAGATTCGGGGATCGGGACTTTGAAATGTCCAATTCACTTGACATCGAAAACCCCAAAATCGCGATATGCAATTTTTCGATTTGATCGCAGCCGTTAAATCAAGCAGATATCGGGACCATCCACTTGTAGACAAGAGGCTTCATCAGAGTTTCGGGGATCGGGGTTTCAATATGAAAAGAAAGCAATGCAATGAAAATCCTGATTTCGCGATATGCGAAATCCTGACTGAATCTGCACCATCAAATCAACATGAGATCTAGACCGTTGATCCAACTCACGACGGTAGACCACGTCACCCAGGGACACGTGGCACAACCAGGGAATGACAGGTGTCAGGCAGATTTAACACTTCAGCCACATGCAAGTCACAAATCAGAGTGACACGTGGCAGGATCTAACACGTGTCAAACCACGTGTGACGTCAGCAGAGGCATCGACGATCGGGACTTTGATATGTCAAGAACACACTGCAACAGAAACTCTGAAATCGCGATATGCGATTTTGCGATGTAATCACAACCGTTGGATAAGAATGAGATCTGGACCGTTGATCTCCGTCATCGGAGCATCGGGGATCGGAACTTTGAAGTGACAAAGTCACTTGACCTCAGGAGTGCCGATTTCGCGATATGCAAAATCGCGATACAATCTGAGCCGTCAGATCAGGCTATGATCTAGACCGTTGATTTTAGACCATGTCGGAGTTTCGCGAATCAGGATATGGATTTATAAGTGAAAAGAACAGTGAACATGAAGAACGCTGAAATCTCGATAGAGAGACATAAGGTTGTGGTCACGGAGTGAAGGTCACGTTGGCCAGGAGCTAAGCTCAGGAGGGCTAGCGTATGAAATGAGCCATCGAGAATCGGAGAATCGCGAGTCCAGAGGACTTGCAATTTTTGACATCGCAAATGCCGAAATCACAATGAGTGAAATCTCGATTTTATCTGAATCGTTGGATCAAGTATTGATCGGAGGGTTGTTGTTATTCCTCACATGTTAACACTTCAGTTATGAATTCGTTAAGAGAAACAAACTGATAATGACAAATCGGTTACCGTTTCAATTTCAAAGACAGATGTCCTTGTATTACCGATTGGAAGGGGAAGTGGAATCGTCAAGGTAACTTGTATAAAATAATATGAACGAGACTGAGTTGGGTTGGTTGTTTTGTATGAAAAAGGTATGAAATAGTAAGAAAAAGAAAATGAGCAGAGGTGTAGCAGGATATGAAGCAAATGCACAGAGCGAGACGAAATGGAGAGAAGAAGCAGAACAGAAGGACATATAGAACAAAACAAAAAAGGTGATGCAGAGCTGACCTGCTAAACAACCAGAAGAATAAAAGAATTGCAGAACAGTTTGTTGAATATCAAATACAAAGAAAGATTGGTAAGAATTGATTTATCTGTGTAATTGTCTGTGTGTTCATTATTTGATATTAGAGGGAGGTTGGGAAGTGCTCGGGAGGACTGTAGTCCTCAGAAGTTCAAGTGGGTGCTTGAACACAAGAAGTTGTAGCTTCCATCTGGTTGCAGCCAGAGAAACCAGGGTGGCAGGGTGGTGCTAGGGAGAACAGGTGTTCTCTGTTATGTAGGTTGGAGCCTGTGTAACTGGAAGTTGGTGCTTCCATCCAGTTGGTGCTGGAACTTTCAGGAAGTTGGTGCTTCCATCCAGTTGGTGCTGGAGTACTCAGGGAGTTGGTGCTTCCTTCTAGTGGGTGCTAGAGAAACCATAGAGTTGGAGCTCTCAAACAAGTTGCAACTTGTAAAACAGAGGTAGCAGCCTCACATTGAGTTGGTTCTCAATTGTAAATGATGTACAGAACAAAAAAAGACTGTCTATCATTTCGAAGAAGAAGAGGTTTTCTCCCTTCATGGGTTTCCTCGTGAAAATCTGTCTCTGTGTGTATTTTATGTGTGACTGATGATCTTTACTTTTACTNTCCATATGTTGTATGTTGTTGATGACACATGAAGAAAGATTAATAATGTTTTAAAAGGTATAAAATTGTTTAAGCTCACATACAACTGATTCACCCCCCCCTCTCAGTTGTTTTAGTATTTCCCACAAGTAGATCGTGGATCATCCAAGACATGATGAAGAAGGTATAAATAAATATCAAGTGCACATCCATAAATTAGTAGACTGCATACATTCTCACCAAGCCTCTGTCCATAGTGAAGTTTGTTTACTTCAGGGAAAATATTGGCATGCTAAATAATTTCTCCTTGACTGAGAGGTCTTAATGACAGGTTGTTTTGGCTTCTGTCCCTTTCTTGGAATCTTCATGTTCTTCCTAATGTTCTTATTTAGCTCTTGGGTCCATGGAGTCTTGATGTTTTTCAACATTGCGAAGAAATTCTCCTAGGATTGTTCATGGTGATTTTACCAGTGGAGAATGGCCCTGGTGTAGTCTTCGAAGGACACAAGACTCAAAGTGTTCATGGTTCTCTAGGAGGAAGAATCGAGAAGAAATTCACTCACCGGGGTGTACCTGTGGTGAATATCCCAAGTGTAGTCATCAAAGGATAGAATATTCGAGGTGCTAGTGTTCCTCTTGTGTGTGGTTGAATCAGGCATAATTCTCCCATAATTGTTACTTTAACTAGTGGAGACTCATATATTCAATTATAGGGGTTTACCTGTAAGTGGCATTCACTCATAATCGTGTACCTATGGTGGTGAGTGTCCCAAGTAAGCATTAGGAAAAACTTCTCCCAGATATGGCCTAGGGAGAAGGATACATTTATTTCCAGGGTAAATGGGCCCAGGTGTAGTCCTTACTTATAGGATTTTACTATGGACTTAAGGTGCTTAAGGTTCTTCGATGTGTCATATAGCATCGAACATCATTCTCCCGGGATTTATATTTTACTTAGTGGAGAATGGAAGATTCACTCGCAAGGGTTTACCTTTCATGACATTAACTCACAAGGGTATACTTGTGGAAGTGAATGGTCTAGGTGTGGTCTTCATTGAGACCCGAGGTGCTAGACATAGTTTTGTGGATATGGATCATCAACATGGCTCATGAAGAAACTTTTCTATGATAGAAGAAATCTATGTATGGAGAATGTACCCCTCGTTGAGAGGGAGTGTTGAAGTTTTGCAACTTTGGGAAGTCATTATCCATAAGAAAATACAAAGAAAACATTTAAGAAGAGTACATAAAGCAAAAGAAGAAATTAAAAGACAAGAAAATCAAATCGCCTACATTGAAGCATTGAAGAAACACTTATAAAAGAAAAAAAAGAAAAAAAATAAAGTTAAAGGACAAAAATGAGAAGTCAACCCTCAGAGTAAAATAAGGTGACTTGACAAGTATAAATAAAGGAAATTTCATTTCATTATTACAAATCTCATCAACTCTTCTCTTCTACTACATATTTCCCAGTTTCTTCGTGCGAGTTGCAGTTGTAGTTTCTAGTTGCAGTTGCAATTGTAGTTGCCAATTACAATTGCAGTTGCATTTATAGTTGTAGCTTCCACTTATAGTTTCTAGTTGCAGTGTAAGTTCTCAATTACTAGTTGTGCTATCTTTTTCCGATGATGCTCCATGCTTGAGGGTTCTTCCTCACACTAGGCTGGAAATTTCTATATGCTTGGATTCTTCATTTTTCTGGTAATGTATTTGTGAACTTGGATTAAATTTATTCTAGAGGAAATTTTGTAGGGTTTTTATCCCAAGTTCAAGTTTTCCTAGGTTAAATCTTGTTTCTATTGTGCATGGTTGTCTCTCTATGATTTTTTTATTTCCACTACAGTTTTATTTCTGTGGAATTTTTTAGTGTGTAATTTTTCTATGATAACACTATCATTAAAATATGTTTGAAATCATAAAGCAATAATTATCAAATATGGATTTTAAATAAATATGAATAAATATGGATTAAAAATAAATATTTGATAAATATGGATTAAGTAAAAATAAATATTTATTCATATTTATTCATATTTTAATCCATATTTATTCATAAATATTTTTGGTCTATAATAAATGCTATATATGTTTCATTAAAATCACGGATGTGCTCTTGTGACTTGAAATCCTTGATGTTCTGTGCTCATCTATGCCCAGCAGGAACACGTACACATTCCTAGAATGCATATGTGCTTTAGTGTCCATGCATTATAGGAACACTTGTGTGTTCCTGTTGGGAATTTTTATGTTCCAAGAACACTCCTCTACCTCATCTATCTCAAAAGCCTAAACAATCCCAACACATGCACACAACAATAGCAGGAACAAACATGTTTTTGTTCTTTTTGTCTTGTTTTTTAATTCATAGACAATTTTTTGTTATTGAAAGACAATTGTGGGAAAAATTGCAATACAAATTTGTCTAAGTGGAATTGGAATTGTTGGTTGTGTCTTGTTATGTAATAGCAAGACAAATTTGTACAATTGGAATTGTTAGTTTTGTCTTCTTGTGTAATACCAAAACAATTTTTTCCAATTCAAATTGTTAGTTGTGTCTTCTTGTGTAACACCAAAATGAATTTGTCCAATTGTAATTGGAATTGTTAGTCGTGTCTTCTTATTTAATACCAAGACAAATTTATTCAATTGGAATTGGAATTGTTAGTTTTGTCTTCTTCTACAATACCAAGACAAATTTGTCTAGTTGGAATTGGAATTGTTAGTTGTATATTCTTTTGAAATATGAAGAAAAAATTGTCCATTTGGAATTGGAATTGTTAGTTGTGCATTCGTGTGTAATATAAATACAAAATTGTGGGGGAGTGCCTAGAAACCATTTTTTCTCTTTACACATGGGGAACCTATGGAATCGAGAAAGAAAGTCCACGGGGAAAGATAAACCCATCAAAAAGGTAGAAAAAGAAAGATAAAAGGAAAAGTTACATATGTCAAAGTGTAGGCTTTTAGAAGAGGCAAATTCCATTCCTAGTAGAATAGTTGTCATTGTTGTTTCTCCTCCATCACCATAAGCAAAGCCCGGGATTTTAGTAGAGACCAATCGAATCGGTATCTCATTAAGGAAACTTTTTTTGGATTACAATATGATGGAGGATTTTATTAGAGATGATTATACAATGGATGGAATTAGAGAGGCAACTAATGCACAACATTATGGTGAAGAATTTCTTGTAGTGCAACCTCTTGTTGGACAGTCAAATGTTTCAGAAACTAGTTATGGGAATGTAGAATCTCCTCATAGAATTGATCTGACAGTGATTGAAGGGGTAAGAAATGCAACATTTTTAACTCCACAACAAGGAGGTCAAGAGTGCTAGAATAACGGTTCAGCGTCCCTACCTAAATTAAGAAGTGTGTGGCGAAGAACTCCTAAATGCATTCATGTGGATGAAAGTGGTTTAGAATCACTTGAAGGTAAGTTACCTAACCATACTATTCATTATCATTATTATAAAATCATTAAATAATATTTTGAACCAAAATCCGATGTCGCTAAATGTCAATTATTTTTGGCTTTGTTAAAAGCTAGAAGTTTGACTGATGTTAGGAGAATTTTAGGCATTAAAATAGTCAAAAGTTTAGAAACAAGTCATCATATTCTTAGAAAGCTTGTGGATTATTTTCAAATAATTGGTAAGAAATATTTTTCTAAAGACCGTAATGTAGCACAATGTGTCTTGTCATAAACAATTGTTAGCAAGATCACAAGAAAGCAATGTTTTCTACAAAAAACCTCTCACATCATGAAAAGAAATATCAAAACTTTAGAAATCATTCTCATAGATGAGATAGCCTCGACACATGTGACGTAACATATTTGTGGGCCTTCACTAGTAGACTACCTCATTCTGACATGAAGTTAATTCGAGTAGTTAAGGGATGAGTACATGATTTATGGGGATCTAGGGACCCTAAACCCCATATTAAAAACTTTATAAATTAAAGGGAACTTGATACATCCATCATGGTACTATCTCTCTTTGGCCTCTATTTTCACCCATAATTTGTTGTAAAATTATTTCTTGATTTTCACCTTCAAGATTTTTCTTGGGATTGATAAAGGTGTGCAACACTCGGTTCAAGGGTACCATGATTTCTTGTAGAGTGGTCTCAATAATATCATCTATGGAATTGGCATAAATATCAGAGCGAGTCTCAAGTCTCTCTACATGGGCTTCTTTCCTCCTTGGAAGCTCAACGGTTGTTGGTAGCTTACCAAGTAGTCTCATGTAAGCACGTATAAGGTGATGATTTTTAGAGAACTCTTGTTGTGGCACTCGATACGAGGTCTTCAAATGTGTTTAAGGACTATCAGAGGCACTTCCAAAATTATGATTTGAATATTTGTAGGTAATTTCTTTTTCATACCTAATACGAGGGAACAAAGTGGGGTTGGAGTTATCTCTTGAAGACTGATTTCAGATGTGTAGGTCGTTTATGTAAGTCATAAAAATGGCCCTCCTTTTAGCATCAATTATATTGACAGGTATGAATTTTCCCGATAAAAGAAAGGCGTACTCCTTGATACATGATCCCAACTACACTATACACCATTTGGATTAGCAGACCCATCTGGATTTTGTCCCAGTTGTCATTGTTGTTTTTTCGAGGTTTTGGCTAGTTACTGTCTGGTTTACTGATGAGGATGAATGATGAGTGAATATGCAATGAAAATATGTGTATGAACACTATGTATTGAAAAAATATAATCTAATCTAATATATCATAGCTCAGATCATACTAAAGTAATTAGTGAGTTGTAAATGAAACCAAATTCTGCATAAAATTCCACACAGGTAGCTAAAATAGAAGAGAAGAACTAGAAACAAATGCATGCACATATATACAATTAGAATATTCTAAATTATATCAATGCATACATTAACAAATCAACAATGTCAGAATGTAAATATATATGAGAGAATACTCCAAACTGCAGAATAACCTAGAGTGCATAATATTAATCCATAGGAAAAAATGCATTCTTATAGTCCATGTGAACAAAATACATCTCCACTTGGAAAATTCATAGAAAAGACATCTTCACACAAAATTCTTCCTTCTTGAGAAAATTGGCCTTGAGGTCTTTTCATTATTCACTAAAAAAGTATAAGTTCTTGAATTAGCTATTGGGTCTATGCATGCCTGAAAAGCCAAAATTCCTTTAACCATGAGCCTCCACTCTTTTTTATACATTTTTTTGTAACCTCTAAGTGAATCTTTGCCTTCCTTTGGAAGACGTTGTTACAAATGGTTCATATTCCTATTTCCTAGTGACAAGCGTACAATAAGTTGGGAAAAATAAAAAGTAAAACACAAGTGTTAACATTTTATGGTCACCATTTTGTTCTTATTCAAGTATTTTTCTCCCGAACATATGTTGTTCATATTTCTAGCTGATCATATAGGGTTCTAATCCTTCTATAATTTAGTTGTTCCAGAGATGCGTTGTGCATGGCCACGTTGTTTTCAATGGTGCTCATGTCTTTTACCTGTATCACCATGAATTCTTGTATCATGGTGTGTAATTTTATAGGTTGCAATAAGTGTTTCTCTATGCGATCTTTGGGTATTGTAGTAACTTCTTCGACCACTATTTTTCTTTGATTTGTGCTATGATGCACCTTGTCTACCAACTTTTCTATTACTATATTCTTCCTAATATCATCTACACTAGGTAGTCAGCTACCATTGATCGGTTCCTGGGAAGATTTGGGTATCCTCTAGTATATCAACATTGATATGGTAAGCTCGTTATCAACCTTTTTCCCTACGTGTTTGTAATGGTATAATGCATACAATTATTTCTTTCTTTCTGATGTTGATGGTTTCTATAGTTCATCTGGTGCCTCGGGATTTTATGTTATCCATTTATCAATGCCAGTGATTCCCTCAAGGATCATTTTGAATTGCATCAATTTTACTTTTATTTGAATATATTCTTCCCTATGACTGTAGTAGTTGTTTGTTGGAAGAGGTGCAGGTGAACACACATTTCTACATAGCCTCTTCCAGTTCTCTTATAACCTTCTCAACAATGGATTTGAAACTTTACAAGTTGCTTTCATCAATTATTACTTGCTATACTATTTCCCTACGTCTTTCTCCACATTTTTCTAGCATAGTCTATGAATGTTCTCTTCATTGGAATTCATGAATGTAGTGTCGACTATCGTAGTTGATATTGGATTATCACTTACATCTCCTGTTATGAAAATGTTTGTAAAAACTAAGATCAACATTCCTTCAGTTGTTGGGACTTTCTTTATCTCTTATTACATGATCCTAAGAGTTTTTCTATCATAAGTGAAGCTTGTCAAGTCTATTATCTCACTTTGTTTGGAATGATGTCCAAATTCATAGTCCCAAACCATTTCCTGATATATTTGTTCCAACATCTGTAGTTTACACCTATGGGATATCTATTTCGATTGGGTGAGTCTCACCACCTCTGTCATCCTCCTCCTTTTGTTGTCTCTCTTCTTTTGTTTCTTTATCTACTCCCTCTTTGGATACTCTTTATGTTGCTTCCTTTTTTGATCTCTCTATTGTTTCTTTGGCTTCTGCCTCTTTGGCTAGTCTGTCTTTCTTCTTCAACTTTTGATTCTGCCTCAACATTGTCTTTGGCCTTTTCTGTCTCAATATTCCATTTTTTTTTGGCGACATCATTGTTCTTCTTGTGGAATTTCTCCTTATCTCTTCTTTTATTATCATTTGGTGCTTCCTCTTCCTCTCATGTTGATTCCAAGTGTATTGAGGTGGAGGTGTGGGGTGATTATTTGGTCATCTCTTCTTTTTATTTCTTCTGAGATTCTTATTTAGATCTTTCTTCATATGAAATTATCCCTTTAGGTTGGTCATGCATGTTGAATATTACTTTTTCATAGGTTAGGGAATTCTAATTTACTTATTCCTCCTCCCAAATATCCATTGTGTATTCCCAGGGTAGACCAATTTTGTTGAAGTTGTCTCTTATGATATTCTTTAGATCGTGTCTTCAGAAGGATTCTTCTCCAAAGTGGTAATATCATAGTGTGTTTACCTCTACCTGATCCTACTTGGTATTTTAAAATAAGTAGTTTCCAACATAAATGATGTAGTGGTGGCCCGATTTCCTTTTTTACTCGATACAACATTCAACCAACCCCATGTATTATGGTCTGGTATGCAGCCTCCTATATCACAAGATTATCAGGCACAAATTGAGGGAGCACATGGGATGGTTTCATCACACCATACACTCTTATGTAGGTGCCATTTTCCATGATATACCAATCTCCAATTATTCTTATGAATTTTGTTTCCTTGTTAGTCACCCAAGGGTGTGTTGTGTAGAATATGAATTCACACAATAGATCCAGAAAACGCTCAGAGATATGTTGGTACTATGTCTGATACTTATGATCCCAGAGCACTTTTCAATATGCATGTATGGTCGGGTCTCAGGGGTGCCATTTCCATCCCATCCTAAGGTATTTATGATCCATAGACATTATTTCCAAGAGATGTGATGATATGTGAAAACTTGGGAATGTTTTAGGATGGGTTTCTTTCACTGCAAAGATGACCATTGTTAGATTTTATGACAAGATATCATCCCAGTTGAATGATACTCCCTCATCTACACAATAATATATAAAATGAATATATGGTAGAGGATATTGGGATGCATATGGATCTCCATATAATAGACACAATATAGCTACTAGATACTGATAAGGCTTCCTCAGAGAGCTTGTGGGGTACCCTCCTTTGGGTTTGCACTTGAACTATTTTCCGGCCTTGTACAATTTAGGAAAAAAATCCTTGGGAGTGAATTCAAACTTGATGAGGAGTTTTATGTCCAGATTCTTACTTCCTTTCTCAATGTGATAAAAAATTTCCTGATATTCATGCTTAAACGAGGCTATGGGATATTTTATGGCATTACATATGAATATACCATTCCCATATATATTCGTATGGATCCAAGTGATGGCGTGTTCACATGGGAACACAAACAGGTGGGTTTCTACTATTAATATGACTGACTTCCTGATGTTTCTGAATCCTTTACACTCATCCTGTTCTTCATATTTAGTGGAGAAATTAGACTTCTTGAACAACGTACTGATATAACTCTCTCCACTTTAGTTTCTCCATCCTTTTACATGAGTCCATATGTGTCATTGTACCTAGATGTGATCACTTTTGATTCAACTTCAATATGTTTTCTACTACTAGAGGCATCAGTCCATGGTGACATATTTGGACCTACAAGAAAAAGGTGGGATTAGTGAAGGGATTCAAGACATTAAAAACAAGGAATTGAATGTCTCTCAAGAATTTTGAAATACTAGAATATTCACTTGAATTTTCACTGGGTAGAGAGTCATCATTGGATGAGGATAATATGATGGAAGCATGTTGAAGAACCTATAGAATCTTTGAGGAGGAAAGAGTGAAGAGTGTGCTCACAAGGTGAAATAGGAGGTCCTGAGGTTAACTCCTCTAATGGAAATAGGAGGAGTTGATAACAAGTGCTCCACTGTGCATTGGATAAGTTAGTGTCAAAGCTTCTTATGCGAATCAGGAATTTGCATGCCAAATCTTATGAAAACCTTAGGGAAATTGGTAAAAATGGATCTGGTGTGCTATCGACAAAGTCAGTGTCAACTCCATCTATGAAAATTGAAGGATTTAGTTTTAAGTGCATTGATAACACGTTGGATCAATTGAGCTTAAATATTATTATGTGTGGAGATATTATCGATGAGGTTGTCAGGAAGTCCTCTGATCATATCAGAGGAGTTAATAAGAACTCCTCTGATATTATCATAGGAGTTAATAAGAAGTTAACTCTTTCTATATTGATGGTGAAAGTGTTCAATAAGACTTGAAAAGACCTTTCAAAACTTAGTTCCCTTGGTTGACCTAGGATATTCAGTGGAAAAGCATGGATTATCTTGGCTTTCAGGAAGAGTGGTCTCGACGATAATGGTTGCGCAAGTCTGGTGATAGTTAGGGTCTGGCATTGAATGGAATTAGGGTCAAAGGTGATACTTTTGTGAGGGGATTCACTTTGAGAATATATCCATTCGAGCCTAGAGCCTTGGTTAAGGGATATGTAGATATGGAGAATGAATCTTGTGAAATAGGTAGTTGTGGTAGTCTTGGGGATGGTTATGGCCTCCAATTGTAAGAACGAGGTGAGCCTTATCCTTAATCACAAAAACTAACTCCATATTGCATAGCATGGTTGTTTTATTACCTATTCTACCACATGGATAGTCGATATTACTTAAAGGTTTCATTAGCGAACGGTTACCTTGAGGTGAAGTCCTGTTTCTTTTTAACACTTGGTGAAACAATGAAAAATATTGAGAAAATGATATATATATAAATCAACCATTTTGCATTTTATGTGGTTTGTGATGGAATTTATGATCGGAGGAATTAGGGTTAAGTCCTTCGATGTACATCATAGAAATAACCACAAATGTTTTTGAGCATAACAACAAGCATGGAGGAAACTCCTCTGATAGATATTGAAGGAGTTGGAGTTAACTTGCGCAATAAGAAAGGATTTAAGAGGGAGTGAGGGAAACAAAAAAAAGTTCAACTGGAAAGGCTGAAAGAAACTCCTCTAGTGTACATCATATGAGTTAAAGGTAACTCCTTCAATATACATCAGGGGAGTTAAAGGGAACTCCTCCAATGTAATTCAGAGGAGTTAAAGTTAACTTTGTCAAATCTCCCAAACTTGCTTCGAAAAGTATTTCTTCAAGTGTTTATTTTTCCAATGTTGACTTAAAGTACGAAAGTCTTGAAAAAGGGATTGAGGTAAAGTAATGATGCTTACAAAGGAAACTTTCAAAAACACACAAAAATAAGGCACTTTGTTTCTTGAGAGGAAATTGCAATTGGATTATAATAAATGGAGGATTGTGTTACCTGACACAACAAAAACTCTCTTGCTTATGTGGTCCATGTAGTAGCAATGAATGGGATGATTGTGAATCAAAAAAATGGGTTGATAAATGGGATCATGTATCACTCCCCATTGGTCAATGTATAACTATGGAATTTTCCCAGTTGGAGGAGGACCAATCAAAGATTTCAGCGAATTATGATCACATCTTAGATCTCATACTACCAGGTTCAGTGAAACCTTCTATTAAATTTTGAATAACTACCATCAATGTTTTATTCTTTGGTCATTTATTGGACTCATGTATTGGCACTCCACTTTTTTCATGACACATATACGTAGAGGTTTCACCAAGAAGTAATTAATACAACAATAATTATTGGATGGCATGTTTCTTAGAGGGAAAGAAGACAATCATTCGATCAGTAATAGTCTCTGAAGGCATTGAATTTATTATTCGGTTGATGGTTATTAAAGGAGAATATCTGACATGGGATGAAAGAACACAAAA
>ML793221.1:53014-71580 GCA_009831015.1 Picea engelmannii | reverse complement strand
AAAGGTGGTTATGTATTTCAGGATTATAAACCAGGTGAGGTTGTATACAACTTTACAAACTTGGTTGTTGGTACAAACTTCCAACTAAAAACAATGACAAGTAAGAACTCATCAAAGGTACGATACTTCTTGTCTTACTCTGCCAATCAGAAGTTAATGGAGACCATCAACATTATAAGTGATCCCGATGGTCTAATTGAATGACGATATGTATTTAAAAGGAATAGTTGAACATATATTTAAAATTTATAAATGATTGAAATTTTGGCTTCACGTTATGGTTGTTATGGTATTCTTGTATGTTGTGGTTATTTTTTGTTATTAGGGAACTATATTTATCCTTCCCTTCCCTTTCCTTTCCTTTCCTTTTCTTGGCTTCCCAATCCATGCTTTTCCTTTCCATGCCATGCCATGCCTTTCCATACCTTGACTTTCCATGCCATTCCTTGCTTTTTCATGCCATGCCATGATATTCCTTTCCTTTCCATGCCTTGTCATTCCATGTCTTTACTTTCCATTCCATGGAATGCCATGCCTTTCATTTCCTTTTATTTCCATGATATGCCATTCCTTTATGTGTCATGGCTTTCGTTGTCATTTTGTGACATCCCATGTCTTTCATTACCTTTCCTTTCCATGCCATGCCATTCATTTCCATGGCATGCCATGCCATGCCTTTCCGTTACATGGCATGTCTTGCATTTCCTTTCCCATCCATTCCATGCCATATCTTGCTATGTCATGCATTTCCTTTCCTTTCCTTTCCATGATTTTCCATGTCATGCAATGCATTTCCATTCCATTCCATGCCATTCCTTTCCTTCTGTTGCCAAGTTATGGCTTTCCTTTCCATGCCATGCCATGCCATGCATTTCCATGCATTTCCATGCCATGCCCTTCCTTTCCTTTCGTTTCCAAGATATGCATTGACATGCCATGCTATTCCATGTCATTCCCTACATTTCATTTCCTTTCCATGCCATGTCATTCCTTTCCATGCCTTTCCCTTCCATGCCTTGTTATTCCATGTCTTTCCTATCCTTTCCATGCCATGCCATGACATGCCATGTCATGCATTTTCATGTTATGCCTTGCCATACCATTCCATGCATTTCCATGCCATGCCTTTCCTTACCTCACCATGCTATTCCATTCCATGCCTTTCATTTCCTTACCTCTCCATGCATTTCCATGCCTCACCATGCCATATCTTGTGTTGTCTATCCATAGAAGGTGTTAAATTGTCAAAAATATGCAATAAGCACTGAGAAAAACCCTAGTCCCAAATACCCTCCAATAAACACTTCTTCAAGCAATGAAATGACAGTGGAGGGGACCCACAAGCTGAAAACAAGTTCCCCGGATCCAATGCAACCAATGATTCATGCATTTGAGTCATGGTTTGAGTTTTATCAGGAGTTGCAACTCGCCTCCTCAATCCATTCAAGGACCTGTTCAAAATTTCATATGGCGGCATAAAATACAAATCGAAAAACATAATGGAGTTCCATAATCTCTCACACATTTGTTTGGACAAGGCCCACATGACCACACTACTCAAACTAACTCGACACAGTCTTCTTGAAAATCAACCTCTTGTTCAGGATTTTCACTATGCCCCATTGAACAAAACCATAGTCCCAAAGATCCCCTAACAAATGGTTTTCTATCTAATGGAATGAAAACATAGGAGGAATAGAACCTAAAACCATGTTTCCTAAACCAATGCAATCAATGGTTCATCCATATAAATCCCATTTTTATTTTTATCATGAGTTGCAAATCGCCTCCTTAATCCATTCAGGGACATGTTGGTAATTTTGTCCCGGGGCATAAAATCCAAACCAAGTAGCATAACAGAGTTTTGTAAGCTCCCGAAAATATGTTTGGATAAGTCCCATGCAACCACGCTACCCACAATAACATGGCATAATGTTCCTTAAAATCAATCTCTTGTTCATAATTTGCATTATGCCTCATTGAGAAAAACCCTAGTCCCGGACATCCTCCAACAAATGATTTTCTAGGAAATGGAATGATAGAAGAGGGGTTCTAATAGTTGAAACCCAATGACCTATATCTAATTCAATCGACGGTTCTTCCATTCCAGACATTTTTTGAGTTTTATCACAGTTGCAACTCGCCTCGTCAATCCTTTCAGGGACATGTTGGCAATTTAGTTCTTGGGGACAAAATCCAAATTGAGAAGCATAACAAAGTTTTGTAATATCCTATACAAATGTTTAGCCAAGGCCCATGCGACCACACTACCCACAATCACCTGGCATAGTGTTATTTAAAATTGACCTCTTGTTCAAAATTTGTACTATGCCTCATTGGGAAAAACCCTAGTCCCAAAGATCCTCTAACAAGCATTTTTCCAAGAAAGGAAATGATAGCAGAGGGGCTCGACTAGTTGAAACCCGGTGCTCCAGATCCAATGCAACTGATGGTTCATCCATCCTAGTCCCAGATTAAGTTTCTCACAAGTTACAAATCACTTCCTCAAGCCATTCAGGGACATGTCGAAATTTGGTCTTGGGGAATAAAACCCAAACCTAGAAGCATAAGATATTTTTTTAATCTCTCCCATGTCTGTTTGGAAAATTCCCATGCAAAAATGCTACCCAGAATCACCCGACATAGTGTTCTTGAAAATCGACCTCTTGTTAAGAATTGGCACTATGCCTCATTGAGAAAAACCATAGTCACGAAGATCCTCCAAAAAACCCTTTTCTAGAAAATGGAATGATAGTAGAGGGGCCCCACTAGCTTCAACCTAGTGCCCCAGATCCAATATAATCAATGTTTCATCCATCTGAGTCTCTTTTTGATTTTTATCACGAGTTGCAACTCACCTCCTCAAGCCATTCAGGGAAATGTTGGAAATTTGGTCTCGGGACATAAAATCCAAACCAAGCAGCATAAAAAAGTTCCATAATCTCTCACACATATATTTTTCCAAGGTCCAAGTGACCCCGCTACCCACAATCACCTGTCAAATTATTTTTTTAAATTGACCTCTTGTTCAGAATTTGCGCTATGCCTCATTGAAGAAAACCCTAGTCCCAGATATCCTCCAACAAAATCTTTTCCAAGAAAAAAATGAAATTTAAGGGGGGCCACTAGATGAAACCTAGTTCCTCGAATCCAATGCAATCGACAGTTTGTCCATCTGAGTCTCAGTTTGAGGTTAAGCGCGAGTTGCAAATCTCCCCCTCAAGCCATTTAAGGATATGTTGGCAATTTCATCTAGGGAATTAAAAAATAAATCAAGAAGCATAATGGAGTTTTGTAATCTCTTGTACATCTATTTGGTGAAGTTCCACATGATCACACTACCCAAAATCACTCGGCAAAGTGTCCTAGAAAATCAACCTCTTGTTTATAATTTGAACTATGCTTCATTAAGAAAAACCCTAGTCCCATAGATCCTACAACAAATGATTTTTTGGGAAACATAATGATAGTGGAGGACCCCCACTAGATGAAACACGATGCCCTAGATCCAATACAATTGACGATTCATCCATCTCAGTTTGGGTCTGATTTTTATCGCGAGTTGCAACTCGCCTCCTCAAGCCATTTAGGGACATGTTGGCAATTTGGTCTGGGGGAATAAAATCCAAACCGAGAAGCATAATGTAGTTTCATAATCTCCTACATGTATATTTTTCTAAGGCTCACGCGTTCACACTACCCAAAATCACTCGACATAGTGTTCCTTAAAATTTACCTCTTGTTTAGAATTTGCACTATGCCTCATTGAGAAAAACCCTAGTCTTAGAGATCCTACAAAAAACTCTCTTCCGCAAAACAGAATGATAATGGAGGGCCCCCACTAGCTTTAAATCAGTGCCCTGGATCCAATCCAACCAATATTTTGTCATCCCAAGTCTCGGTTTGATTTACATCACGATTTGCAACTTTCCTCCTCAGGCAATTCAAGGACATGTTGGGAATAGACATATACCTAAACCATGACCATGACATAGACCTAGACTTATACCTAAAACATGACCTAGACCTAAACCTAGATGAATACCCAGAACTACACCATTACCATTACCTATACCATGACCTAGACCATGACCCGGAGCATGGAAAAATAAGGAATAACAAGGCAAGGCTTGGCAAGGCAATGTCTAGGTGTAGTTATAGGTATAGGTATGGAAATGCAAGGAAATCCAAGACAAGACATGACAAGGCTAAGCAAAGACAAACATGGAAAAGAAAGGAATAGTCTAGTTCTAGGTCTAGGTCTAGGTCTAGTTCTACAGGCTATATCTTCTTATAAAAGTTATTGAGTTGAAAGGTTAGCTTTTATTTATTTGATTTGAAATAAGTCCTTGAAGTTATGTTTTTTTCATGCAATCTAAAAGAAATTATGGATCGATATTTTAATGATACTACACTGTAAGGATGGAACATAAACCTATTAAGTGACATCCCTTTCTATGTAAATCCTATTAGTTATGATAATCCATGGTTCACAACTGTGAATATACCTAATATATATGATTAAAGAGAGCTTATGTTATGACACTGAAATTCTCATGGAAGTATTTTATCTAAGATAGATGGGATAACAAGTTGTAGAATTACATGCTTATTGAATCCTTTGATTGTAATTTTTAGGTATTAAAATTCTTCCTTTAGTACAAGCATTATTTTTTTAAGAGAGAAAAAAGGTATGATACATGAATGCCATTGTTTTTTTATTAAATTAACTTGAAAACACATTATCTCTAACGATGAAAATAACAATATTTTTACAAACAATTAGCTTTATGAATACCATAATGAAAGTACCTTTTAAATTAATTGTGGTTAGCCAAGGCAAGGCATGGCATGGAAATTCAAGGCAAGGCATGGCATGCAAATTCAAGCAAAGGAAATGCATGGAATGATGAGGCAAGGCATGGCATAGAATGGCATGGCATGGTAAGGCAAGGCAAGGTAAGCCATGGTACGACATGACAAGGCAAAGCATGGCATGGAAAGGCTTGGCATAGCATGGAATAGCATGGCATGGAAATGAAAGGCATGGCATGGCATGGAAAGGCAAGGCATGGCATGGTAAGGCAAGGCATGGCTTGGGAGGTCAAGGAAAGGAAAGGCATGGGAGAACATGGCAAGGAATGGCATGGAATGGCATGGAACGGCATGGGATAACATGGCAAGGCATGGAAAGGCAAGGAAATGCATAGAATGTCATGGAAAGGTATTGTATAGAAAGGCATGAAATGGAAATAAAATACAAGGTATGGCATTGCATGACATGGAAAGGAAAGACATGGCTTGGAAAGGCATGGCTGGGAAAGGCAAGGCATGGAATGACATGGAAAGGAAAGCCATGGCATGGAAGGGAAGGACATGGAAAGGCATGGTATGGCATGACATGACAAGGCAAGGCATGGATTGGCAAGGAAAGGAAAAGAAAGGAAAGGTATGACATGGCATGGGAAGGAATGACAAGGAAAGGAAAGGCATGGCATAAAATGGAATGGAAAGGCATGGAATGGCATGGAAAGGAAAGGAAATGCAGGGAATGACATGGGATGGGATGGAAAGGAAAGGTATGGCATGGTGTGGCATGGCATGTAAATCCATGGCATGGTATGGAAAGGAAAGGAAATGCAAGGCATGACATGGCATGGAAAAGAAAGGAAATTCAAGGCATGGCATGGCATGGAATGGAATGGGAAATCATGACATGACATGGAAAGGAAATAAAATGAAAGGTATGGCATGTCATGACATGGAAAGGAAAGGCATGGAATGGAAAGGAAATGTGTGGCATGACATGACAAGGAAAGGCATGGAAAGGCATGGCATGGAACAAAAAGGCATGGAAAGACATGGCATGGCATGGAATGGAAAGGCAAGGCATGGCTTGGAAAGGAAATCCAAGGAAAGGCATGACATGGCATGAAAAGGAATGTAAAGGCATGACATGATGTGGAATATCACGGAAAGGCAAGGGAAGACATGACATTAAAAGGCATGACATGGAATAGAAAGGAACGACATGGAAAGGCATGTCATGGCATGGCATGGGATGGCATGTAAAGGTAAGGCATGGAATGGAAAGGCATGGAAAGGAAAGGAAATGAAATGCAAGGCATGACATAGAAAGGGAAGGAATGGCATGGAAAGATCAGAAATGTCATGGCATGACATGGCATGGCAAGGAAAGACATTACATGGCAAGGCAAGGCAGGTCATTGCAATGCAAGGAAAGGAATGGCATGGCATGGCGTGGAAAGGAAATGCAAGGCATGGTGTGGCATGGAATGGAAAGGAAACGAAGGGYGTGGAAAGSAATGACATTGCATGTAAAAAACACTTCATTGGATGGAAAGGAAATTTGTGATATAAAGTTAAGTCATATGTCCCTAGAAAAAATGTTTTTTATTTATTTGGATAAAAAATGTTTATTTTTGTGTGATGCTTGTTTAATTGCAATCCACATTTCGATTTTAGTTTTTCTTTGCATAATGTTATGGAAAGCTATATATTTATTGTTGTATAGGTTAAAATGGGAAGCTACCTGGAAAGACATGCAAGGAGGGATTAGTCTAATTTACATCATAGTCGTGTTAAAGGGATTTGTAAATGTAACAACCTATATTTTGTCCTTAGAAGTTTAGAACTTTGATTTTTACTT
Organism: Picea engelmannii; assembly: GCA_009831015.1. Taxonomy (NCBI): domain Eukaryota; kingdom Viridiplantae; phylum Streptophyta; class Pinopsida; order Pinales; family Pinaceae; genus Picea; species Picea engelmannii. Next base: position 64,910 of record ML793221.1, on the reverse strand, counting down.
ATCATAGTTATCCATTGCTTAGTATTTGTTGGATTTAGTTAGAATCATATGGACATTTGATATCTGTACATATAGATCTATTTATCTGTTATGGGATATCATTTTTATTTTTATATGTTTATGATGGTGATAGTTTTATTATTTGTTTAAACATGAAAATTTAAATGTGGAACTTTGGTATGTGAATACTAATTCATCGTTATGTATAATAGATGCAAGGCATCATGTAAATAAACATACATTTTGTAATTGAACATTAATACAGATAAGGTTTCTCATATGAAATTTGTAATGTATATGCATGGATATGAGCTATGTGATATCCCAATGACTATAGTGTTGAGGTGACCAAGGCATGGAAAGGAAATTAATGGCATGGCATGGCATGGAAAGGCAAGGAAAGGCATGTCATTTCAAGTCAATGTAAGTCAAGTCATGGCATGTAAAGGTTAGGAATGGAAAGGAAATCCATGGCATGGAAAATCAAGGAAAGGCATGGAAAGGTGTAGGATGGAATGGAAATGGAAGGCATTTCATCACATGGCATGGCAATGAAAGTTATGTACATGTATGTCATGGCAAGGAAAAGTAGGACATGGGATGGCATGAGATGGAAATGAATGGAAATGGAAGGAAAGGAAGGGCATGGCATGGAAAGGAAAGACATGGAAAGACATGGCATGGAAAGGAAAGGCATGGTAAGTCAAGGAATGGAATGGAATGGAATGGCAAAGCATTTGATTTCATGGCATGGAAAGTGAAGGAAAGGGAAGGCAATGCATGGCATGGGAACTCAAGGAATGACATAGGCATGACAAGTCAAGGAAAGGCATGGTAAGGAAAGGCATGACAAGGAAATGTAATGTAATCGAACACAAGGGAATGAAAGGAAAGGCATGGCATGGAAAGGAAAGGCAAGGAAAGACATGGAAAGACATGGCATGGAAAGGAAATGCATGTAAAGACATTGCATGGTAAGGCAAGGCATGGCATGGCATGGCATGGAAAAGCATTGCATTTCATGGCATGGAAATTTAAGGAAAGACAAGGCAAGGCATGGCATTGGAAGTCAAGGAATGACAAAGGCATGGAAAGTCAAGGAAAGGCATGGTAAGGAAAGGCATGGAAAGGAAATGTAAGGTAAGGGAACACAAGGGAAGGAAAAGGCAAGGCTAGGATAGGAAAGAAAGGCAAGCAAAGGCAGGGCAATGATATGAAAGAAAGGAAAGAAAAGGAAATATAAGGCAAGGCTAGGCATTAATCACATACTTTGTTGTGAACACCGCATTCACTTGGTATCTTTCACATTCATCCATGGAGTTGGCTACCTTGGAATTTGAAAATGTGGAATGATTTCATGCATGCATGTTCTTGGAGGGAACATTCCATGTGGACACTTGGAATTTGAATTGGCTTGATGCCTATTTTTGGTAGTGTGTCCCCTTCATGAGAATTATTTGGTGCATAGTACTACTATTTTTGGATGAGAACAAATTTATTTGGAGAGCCTAATGTCAACATGTTGTAACATGGTCAACCATGGATTGAGGATAGATCTAACTAATTCATTATTATAATATTTATTTGAGTTTTCATAGAGTTAGTTAACACATAATAATATTTTATTTTATAAGAGAAGAGACTTGCTCTATAAATAAGAGTTCTCTCTCTCCTTTGTAAAGGGTGGAGGATTTGGGTATTTAGGATATTTCCTCTTGGGCTACATTGTAGAACATTTTAGCAAGCTTAACAAAGAATTTGAGGTATATTTTCATTTGATATGAAGCTTTATTGTGCACACATATTTTATGAGTTGATTTTGTATTAAGAAACCCTTGTAACATGTTGTGATTTTCATTATAAAGAACCATGCTTCATTTTGGATAGACTAATGTAAGGTTTCAACTCTCTTATTTTAATTGTGATTATGTTACCCTATATAATTGTTATTATTGTTTCCTAGAGTCTTAACTAGGATGGGTTTTCATCCTTTTGTCAAATTTAGGTAATGAGAATCATTAATTGCATATGGATTTAGCACCTAGCAATCTTTTCCACAATTAGAGATTCGCTAATGTGTAATAGAAGTATTTATAATAAATTTAGAGAAAACAAACTATTCTTTCTTACATAGACTTCAAAAAGAAATTAATTGGGTTAAATAAATTCATACGTCCATACACATAAAATTCATACACTTTGAAATTCATACATTCATCAACATAAATTGAAGAAACACTGAGATTCATAAAAAAAGTGTCATGAAATGTGTGTGTGTGTATTCAACATCGTCTAAATTGTACATTTTTTACAAACTAACACCTCGTTCCTAATATAAAAAATGACAACAAGTACCCTAACATAAAAAGCAACCATATAGTGGCCTACACACAAAATGGCAGTCATTGGTCACTCATTGACCACTGCCACCCTTTTCACCCTCAAGATCATCCTGAAAATCAATATTCCTTCTCTTGTTCGAATAACCACATCGAGTGGTTTTGGGCCCAGGCATTGTTCGTCGCTCTGGAGACTTCACAAAGAAAACATAAATGTTATATTTTTTTCAACATTGAATTAAAATACTTACAAAATGATACTTTGTAATCCAACATAAGACAACTCATCGCAGATGGTATTAACAATCATGAGGGTGTTACCCCCCTCCATGACTCTAATCTCTTAGCGATGCCACTATGCATCAGTTACAAGGATCAAATCATAAAATTAAAAAAAAAACATATGCATCAAATCAATTCCATTCATGATACACAAAAAATTATCATCAATGCATTATGTCACCATGAATATCTCAGGCCTCGATGGAGAGTCATTGACAGGTGGATTTCTTGGGTATACAACCTTATCCAAGGAAACCTCTATTGTGGAAGCCTCGGTGGATTATGAAAAAATAAATGGTGGGGGGGTTGGGTGGCATGCAATTGCATCCACTGTGGATGGATACGATGGAAAAGGTGGTGTGGATAGGTGGATTGTTGGTGCATCCACTGAGGATGCACGTAATAATAAATATGTTGGGGGATGGCGGTGATGGTCCCCCATAGACTGTACAAGTGATGGAATAACCCTGGTCTTGGAGTAATGTAACTCAGAAGTTGTGGGTAGGTTCACAGGGAGAGGACTAGTGCTAAAACTAGCAAAAATATCAGCAGCCTACATACATATTGATAATATTGAACTATTAGTACAAAATAGTAAAATTCTACATCATAAATACAACAAATATGAGATTTTAAAAATATTTAACTCTACACATGATACTTGGGATGCAGGTGACTTGTCCATCCCAGGTGGACATTGCTCAATGTCGCTTGGTCCCACAACCCATAGAAACACAAGAACATTAAAAATTTAAGGATGTCATAAAATAAAGAATTCATTATAGTGAATTTGTCAAATGTAACATATACATGTGTATGGGGTAGACCGATTGAGTAGTCTATCTCAATTGCTGCATGAAAGGTGGAGATAAAGATTGAGGCATCCACGGGCGTAGACAATCTGCTACACATGCGTAACAATTGCAAAACAAAATAAAATAAAATATTCATATAAATATATAACGATGAAGAAGATATAGATGGTTAAGATAATAACATCCTCCATGAAGTTTTGATGTCCACTAGCCTCAATAGGCCTATAGCAAGTCTTCCTGCAACTCGATCATCTGTGAGGTTCACATGGAAGATTTCTATGTCCATATGCCCTATCCACACCACACTCAGTTGTAGGTGGTGAATCTTCGACCCCTCTATCAATGTCACCAGAAATCACCTCCTATTGAGATAGTCCAACAAAGCTACCATGTTGAACTAGGCTCCGAGTGAATGATCATACAGCTACCTTTATCTGTTACAATCTCTCTACAATAGCAGGATGTTGGGCAAGGGGGTTAGGCCTGAGCCTAGGGGGACGAGGACCTAACATGGGATCACGCCTAGCATGCTCTCGACCCTGTGCAAACCCTCGACCCATGCCCTCGAAGTCACCAATGTCAAAGTAATTGACATGGTGACTCATAATAAATTCTTCCCATAATTATATCAAAAAATATCAAAGCAACTTCATGTTATTGCAGGGAGGTTTATAAAAATTCTATGTACCACCTATCGATCTAGCTTTGACTAATTTGTGGGTGGATTCACCAGTCAATACAAATTTGTTTCTTATTGACAGGTGGTTCTTGTCTACTTCAAAGATCAATAAAAAGAGACATCAGTTGTTGTTTTTAGATATCTAAGTCTATAACTTGGTCTCTATCCAGTCTAGTGTGGTAAAACTCATACATTTTAGCCCCATGTTGAGAAATAAAAGTTAATTGTCCCTGGTCACTTCCAATGGAGCTCAGAATGATGTCAAATGTGGGTGGTTTACATTTTCCCCATGTTCCATTTTATAATATATGTTGCAATTTAATGAGGGATGGAATGTAAATTAGGTCGTTTTTTTTTAATTAAATATAAATTTACAAAAAAAATCAATACATATTTTAAGAAATAAATTGCTCAATAAAATAATCACATTTCTTGTAAATATAAGAGGCTACTCTCTCTAAATTTTCTAAATAAGATTTCTCTATAAGATTACAAATTTCTATAATTCAAATTCTTTTAGAATATATTAAATTAATTGAATAAAACTAAAAATTACTAAATTGGGAGGAAAAGAAGATAAATCTTGAACATACCTAGCTTGAGTGGGACAAGTTGGAAAAATATTGACTTTGTTCCTCCTCTATCTTTTCTCAATGAAAGTAAAAATGCATGTGTGATGTGCGCAAATAGCACAAATCATGCCTGCAACCTGTTAAAAATTGTATGACAAAGGAACGCGTGCATGTTCCTAAGAATGTGCATGTGTTCCTAATAACATGCACATGTTCCTGCCACCAAATCAACGTGGCAAGCGGAGTGGAGGTTCAGAATTTCCCAAAACTATAGAATCAGGAATGCGTGTGTGTTCTTGAGAATGCACACGCGTTCTTGCTGACCCCCTTGCCACTTTTTTGTCCACCTACATTTTTCACACACCCGACAGTCAACTAAAAGTCAACCCTATAATCCACATTCAACCATAATAAACCATATTCAATTATAGTTACCATAATCAACGAAGTTAACCACAATAAGTGAATTCAATAAAAGTTAACCATAGTTACACATAATAGACTACAATGAACAATGTCAAACATAATGAACCAAGTCAATAACAAATTCAAGAACACTTAAAATCAAGCACACTTTCCAATGTCACCCATACGAAACTAAAATTAACAAAAGTAAACCTTAGTTAGAAAAATTAAATGTTAGTGAGGTAAGTCAACCATAATCAACCACAATCAACCATAATTATGGAAGTTAACCATAGTCTACCATAGTCAACCAAAATCAATAATAGTCAACCAAATATTACCGTAGTAAACACATTCAACAACAACCAACAAAGTCAATGAAAACATCTAATGATGGTTAACTAAATTCAACGTCATTCAATCATAGCCAATGAATTCAACCATAGTTAATTATAGGTGGTAAAATGAACCAATGTTAACCAAATTCAACCAAACTTAATGGTAGTCAACCATGGTGAACTACAATCCATTAAAGCCAACCACAATCATCCAAAGTTGTTAGGGAAGTTTTCCATGATGAACCATAGTGAACCAATTCTTCCACACTCAACAAAAGTCTACCACAATTAGTGCAAGTCCATAAACACAACCTCATGCAACCATGGTCTGTCAAAGTGAACTAATAATAGGCATAGTGAGACAATTCAATCATAGAAAACCCTAAACAACAAACTAATCTAGTACAAACCATAGTGAATTGTAGTTAACCATAATCGAACTCAACCACACTTAGCCGATTCACCTACATGTAAACAAAGTCATTGAAATTCAACCTTTGTCATCCAAGTCAAGGGTAGTATGTTAAGTCAACCATTGTTGACCATAGTGAACCATACTTAGAAAAGTGAACTAAGGTCGATCATACTCATAATAGTGAATCAGAGTTTATCAATCCAACCTAAGTCAACCAAAGTCAACGAACTTAACCAAGGTTATCCACATTAAAAACAATCAACCACAATATCTTTGTTATATCAAGATTTTCCTTACCATTGCTATATTGCACAGAGGGCCTTTTTCCATTTCCTTATGTAGACTTATCATCCATTTTTGACAAATCCAGAGCTAAAAATAAACATTTTTCTACATATACATGCCCTATCAACTCTATAGCAAGCGTATACGCAGGCTTCTCCACTACAGCCTGTGCACATTGGGATTTGTGCCAAAAAATACAAAAATGGAGTTGCGTTTCCATGTCACGACAAGAGATCTTTGATCCTTGGACTTCCATATACTGGAAACGTTCCAACTCGGCCCTTCAATAGCATTTTTAAGGCTATAAGAGCACAATTTCGAGTTATGGAAAAGAGGAGAAATCATTCAACTTTGAGAGAAAAGTTCCTCTGGATAAATTACTTCATATTGAGTTTGCATCCCTTTGTCCCTCAAGTCTGAACACAGTGTTCAACCCCCAAGCTCTTTGCCTATGGTTGAGAGAATCTCATTGTCCCTCTCTTTTGAGCTTGCCTTTGGTAAAGGATTGAAGTGGTGGAGACCCACTTGGAAGGAACTTGGTTCCTTAGTTTCGAACCGTGCCGAAACAAAAGTCTGTAATGTTGAAATTTATGTTGATCAATTATTAATAGAAATATCGTCCTATTGGTATCATGCAAATACGTGATTATTATCCATGGGCATGTTTGTAATGTGTATTAATGGATTATTCTATCTCATGTGCTAACCCCTTTACATTATCACTATATACTTGCTTTGCTTGTTTGTTGAGAACTTATTACAGGTATAAATCTTTGGGTCGGAGTGCTCAATGGTGGAACATCATCAAATGTTGGATTGAGGTAGGCCTCTTTCTTATCTTGCAAATTAGTTTATATAGCATACAATGAAATTGAGTTTATTTATGCAGTGTTTGTTGTGGTTTACCCTTGTCCATAGAGAGTTCTTCCCTAGTAACAATCTTAAGTCAATCATAGTCACCCAAGTCTACTGATGTGAGCTAAAGTCAACCAAAGTGAACCACATCTTAATCAGTGAACTAAAGTCAACCAAAGTGAACCACCTCCTGATAAGTGAATTGTCAATCACACATTATCAAAAGTTAACAAATTACCCAAGTCAACTACAGTAACCATAATCTTCAGTGAAAAAAAAAACTACAATAACCATAATCAATTACGATCAACCATAGGGAACCAAAATCACCCAAAATATTAATGGGGTAGTCACCTTCTATCAACTAAAATGGACTACTAATAATGAAAATTTATATCATTATCAATAATAATAATATTAATTATTACTATATTTTATCTAAATAATATATTCTTGTTTTTGTTAATTTATTATTATAAATGACTTTTCATATATTTCTACATCTTGAATCCATTTCTACATTGAAAAATAAATTTTAAATAACAAAAATAATAATTTAGTGATTTATATCAGAGGATTCCAGCTAAAAAATTCTATTTCCTATTTATTATTTGAATACTTGAATACTTTTATGTTTATAAGTAATTACACCGAAAGGCGTACACCTATTGATAATGGGCACAATTAATGTTCTTTTAACCTTATTTAATCTTAAACCCTAATCTGATGGCTATGCATTGAAGATGCTCGCATATTCTTAGTCGTCCTCAAAAATCAATGGTCAGATTTATTGTTCATAACTTTCTTGCATTTATCAAGGCATCCGTTAACATGTTTACTTTTTAACATTTACCTAATCACATTAAAAATTTACTATAAAGATATGTAATTGCCACGTTTAAATGATTAAGAAGGATTAAACACTGGCATCTAAATAAATGGCCACGTTCTGCTTCTAAACTGGCCATCTGAAACATTTCATATTACCACAAACGAATTGGGAACACCCGTTCCAGTTATTACCACATATGTTTTATATTGGGGCATGCGTTCCGTCTCATTACAACACACTGTTGTCAAGGCCATCTCATTACAACGCTCTCATTACAGCGGGTATCATCAGTGAGATTTGGAGATTATAATCTTATCATCTCACGCATATTTTCAACGATGTTCGACTCACCGAATCAGTGGGTGTATCGAAATCTGTGCGCAAGTGGATGTGCACTTGGGTGTCAACCTCTATTTATTTTGATAAATCATAAATAAATATGATGATGGAATAACTATTAAGAAAATGGGGTTGTGCGATTATATCATTGATTCTCATATAAAACAATGTTCGATCATTGCAACTTTTAATATATTATATATCCGTAGCAATTTTTTATTTTTATTAAAAATTGGGCTGTGTTGTTCTTAACCAAGCAGTGGATGAGTTGATAGGTCGCGATGTGCAGGAATAATGGTTTGAAAGGCAAAGAAAATGTTAACTTGATATAACAAATTTTATTTTCAAACCTTAATTAGGGTTTATATTAAAATTAGGGTTTAATAAATTAAAGATGCCTTTCGGCGTTCATCAGCCACAATTATGTGGCTGTGCTAGTAATAACCCTTTCATCACCGTGTCATCAACTAATCAACTACATTAATTTTTGGACCTTCATGTACGAACAGATAAGGAGTTTTAATGACTATCGTACATTAGATAATACTATCAAATAAAATTATCAATCATTCTACATAGTTCTTTGCGTGTTTTGGTAAAAAAAATTATCACAAATCTCAATGACGCACATGATTGGGTCAAACAAAAATTAGAACCCTAGGAAGCTCAAATAATTGGCTTTCAACTTTTCACATCTCTTATGTCTACTTTTCAGACGCACATCTTTTATGTCTACTTTTCAATTATTTAAAAGATTAATCATTGGCCTACTAATTTAGAACTTAGACTAAAAAGGGGAAAATTTAATACAAAAGGAACATGGAACATAGTAGAAATCTAGTCTAGAGAACTTTCGAACTCAACTAGGCTTTAAGAAAGGCGGGAATGTAAGGGAATAAAGGGACATCGAGCATTTTTAGGAATTCTTTTAGGTGAGTGAGGGAAATTGGAAAATCAAATTAGTTCAATTAAATGAAATTCTGTTGCAACTAAGGGATCGAGGGACAAGTGTATAGGGGAGAATTTTCCTAATTAATTTAAAAAAAAAAAATTAATGTTCGTTTTGGAAAGAAGTCACCAAGAAAAAACTATAAAACAATTGGAGGAGGAGGATAATGGATAACATCTGGTATGTGTAAGCTCTTGGCTGATTTTTCTTGTGGGAGTTGGGACACCTAACTCGAATAGCGAGTGATAGCTCAACCTTGCGAGACGAGCTGGGAGCTAGTTTCTCTGGTTTGTGTGTGTGGTCCCTTTGCGTCTGAGAAAAGAATAACCCTAGCATTGGTTGGGAGTTACCGGTGAGGATTAAATTTTTTGTTATATGTGATGTTGGATGTCCTTAAATTACGTGTAAAATCGATGACTAGAATCATGAATTAGTTTCAGTATGGTTAATGTAAATGTTTTTTTTTCTCATCCTCTATGCGCACGGCCTTAATTTTTCTGTTAATGTAATGTTGGATTCACTCAATTAGTCGTTGATGGTGTCTCTTCCTTCTGCTTGTAATAAAGTCTTTTGTTTGAGTGTTGAGATCGTTGCACACTAAGGAACTGGTGTGTCATCCTTGGTGATCCCATTTAGAGTGCTTATCTAATGTATGTAATGCAGTGTAGGATAGATTCACGATTTATGTGCTCGAAAATTAAGACCAAGAGTTCCGTTATGCCACAACGTAAATGATAAATTAATGCATAATGTTTTAATTTAAGCAATATTTATAATTATAATGATGTAATAACAGTGTTTTAAAGGAACAGTTAGAATGATTACACTATACCGTTTATTATTATAATAAACAATGTTCCACCTTTATGTTTTAAAGAAACAGAGATTCATAATTATTGCAAGTATAACTTTTTATAATATACATCATTCTAACTTAAGTATTGCAAGTCTAACGGTCATGATTATAATAAACAGTGTTCTAACTTTAAGTTTTAATAATCAATGTTTTAGAATTTATGCAATCTTTATAATTAGAATTGTGTATAAAGAGTGTTTTAAATAAATTGATAATGATAAATTGTATGTATAATGTTATATAAATTAATGATGTAAATTGTATCACGATGTATAAAGTTTATGAGGATGAATGATGTAAAGTGTGTGATAATGTACAAACTTTAATGATGTAAGGTTTACAATGAGGTAAAAGCTTATAAAGATATAACGATTTCAAAAGTTATAATGGTGAATAAACTTTAAGGATTGTAGAGTTATATTGATGTATGATAAATTGTGGTTATTGATTAGTCGATTTAAAAAAAAAAAAAATGCAAGGTTTATAATAATTGTAGTTATTTTTTTGTTATCTTAAGTTATGCGTTTATTATAAGGGAGTTTCCTCAATTTATAATGATGAATGTGTTCTTGACTATGATGGAGACCCCTTGTTCAATGGATTGTATATTGTTTTGTGCGCCATGAATTTTATTTAATTGACGATTGATTAATCGTGCGCGTGGGATTAAGTAGATTTGTGTCTCAACTTTTGCCTTTGCTAGATAGATTTAGTATGTGTGTTCTCTTGCGCGCTTGAAAAATTAAGGTTGAATGAAGTATTTTCTAATGTTTGGATCTATCTCTTTCCACGCGTTAGAAGGCCACTGATGATGTGTTGTTTCTTATTTATCTCTTGCACCTTGAAAAATGTATTGAATGAATTATTTTTATTTCTCTCTCTCCATGGAAGTTTAAGTTACTTGTGTCGTGGTTCATTATTTTTTTCGTCGAGTTGTGTTGCTTCATTGCAATATTGGCATCACTTTCTAATAAAAGAAAAAAAGAAAATAAAAAAAAATTACCTGTTGCATCGCTTATGGCAAGGTCTGTTACACTTACAGTTGAGAACTCGAGCCTGGATGGGACCTGAAGGATGGGCTCAACTTCCTTTTCTAATTAACATGCATGCAACCAGGTAGAAGGATGATGCAAGCTCACATGAGCCTGGATGTCTTCCTTTAAGCCACTAATAAAACATTCTAGGTAAAATGCATCAGATAAGCCCTCAATCTGTATAGACAACTGTTCAAATGTCGTGATGAAATCTATAATTGATCTAGTTTGGTGCATCTTGGTGAGTCTACCCAAAAAATGTATTTCCTATCAAAATGAGCACAAACTGCTTTAGTGAATAGGTTCCAAGTGGGATTTATTGGATAACATTTCTAATGTCACTTCCACCACTACCATGATTCTTGATCTAGGTACAAAACCCATACATGGATTTTGGTATCATCATCCAAAATAATATCGAGGGAGAAGTATTTTTCCATTTGAGAGACTCATCTTACTTGGATCCATAAAATTTATGCATTTCAACTTTGGGAACCTTATCCCAAGAGTGTTGAGAACCCCAAGGGGAGTGGGAGAAATGAGTATGCTCATAATGGGAATGTTGAGGGTCCTCTAGATTGGGTTCTACATGATTACCATTTTTGAATGGTTGCACGGCTTCATGGATGGATGCATGGACTTCTACAGGGAGGGGGTCATGGATTGTTGTTTGTATGGTAGCGGGGATGAAGTCCATTTGTGTTTCTAAGTTGGACATCATAGTCTCCTTGTCTTCTTGGGTCTAAGCTCGGGTGGTTGTCATGGTAGCATCTTAGGTAGTAGATGAGGTGTCGGGACTGAAATTGGGACCACAAGAAATGAGATGAACCAACATGGTCAGGACAAAGAGAGGATTCCAATGGGATAGTTGTCAAATAAGGGTGTCTCGGAAAGGGGTGGG
>ML793221.1:5655-42804 GCA_009831015.1 Picea engelmannii | reverse complement strand
CTCTGTATCTCTCTCCCTGAATTTAAGACACTTACTTTGTATTCCCCTCTCACCCTCTCACACTATATTTCTTCTTCTCTCTCTACCCCCCTCTACATCACAAGGAAATAAATGGCCTTGACCTAGATATGTCAATACCTTGACCTAGACCTAGACATAAAAATACCTAGACATAGAAATACCTAGAACATGGCCTAGACCTATACGACGACCATGACGTATTCCATGAAATAAACCTAGGGATATACCTAGACCATTACCTATACCATGACATAGAGATACAACTAGACTCAGACCATGACCTAGACCTATACCATGAGCGTGACCTAGATCATGTTGAAGTTTTGCAACTTCGAGTAGTCATTCTCCATATGAAAATGCAAAGAAACCATTGAAGAAGAATCCAAAAATCAGAAGAAGAATATAGAAGACATGAATATCAAGTAGACTCCATTGAAGCATTGAAGAAACACTTGTAAAAGGAATAAAAAGAAATAAAAACAAGTTAAAGGAAAAAAATGACAAGTTGACCCTGGGAGTAAAATAAGTTGACTTCACTAGTATAAATAAAGGAAAGTTAATTTCATTATTACACATCTCATTAGCTCTCCTATTATAGTGCACATTTCCTAGTTTCTTGGTGCCAGTTGCAGTTTCATTTGTTGGACAATTGATTTTCATTAATGTTAACCCTTGGAGAAGTCTAGAAGCCCCAAAGATGTGGACATGGTCATTCAATAGTTGGTTGATATTTGGATAGTTTTTTGTATTTTGTATGGTAGATATTGTTGGTAAGATTATTGATTCCATCCCTAGAAGAAGTCCTAGATATAGGTTTAATTGACGAAGTCTACAAGAATCCCCAAAGGTGTGGTTTTGAAACCCAAATTTGTTTGAATAATTTGAATGTGAAGGGAAATGTAAATGCAAGTAAAAACTCATGGATGGATAGTTATCATCATGTTGTTTTCAATGGTATGATGTGCTCCACATGGTTCCTCAAGGTTGAGGAGTTATGGTCTCGTGAAGATATGAATCCTTGAATAATGGTTAAGCAACCCTAAACAGTTACAAAGTCATTAATTAAGGGAAAAGTGGTTGTAAAAAGAAAGTATAGGTTGACCCTAAAATTAATAATAAGGGTAAAACAATGTTGAACCTAAAATGAGGAAAAAGGTTTAAACAATTATGACCCTAAAATTAGGAAAAGGGGTAAAATAGTTTGACCCTAGAATTAGGAAAAAAGGTAAAACAGTTAAGACCCTAAAATTAGGAAAAAGTGTAAAGTAGTTGTAACAAGAAATTAATTAAGGGTAAAGTGGTTACAATAATAAATTAATTAAGGTTAAAGTGGTTGAAAAATAGTTACATGGAAGAGTATAAATACACATTAAAAGTCTATCATTCTAACACACAAGTTCATTGAATATCTATTTAGTGAACACTTGATCTATTGGTGAATCTGAGGTAGCGAGGCATAGGTAAAGTAAAGAAGATGATTGTTCTAAGTTGGTCTGAGATTTGATGCAGTAAGGTTGGTACAAAATTAAACGTATGTTTATATCCATATTTTGAGGTTATATCTTGGTAATGTTATGGTATATGCCTAAGGAATGTCTTGGTGATGTTAGGTTCCTGGTTGAGAGATGTTCTTGGTGATCCATGTGAGTGGATCTAGTTTCATTGATGTTGAGTATAAGTGGCAGTGACAGGTTGACAGTGCCATATTGATAGTGGAAGTAATTTTGGTAATGATAGTTTGGTTTACATTTATATTTCAGGGAAGCGAGACTGGGAAAGGATGGTGGGTTGTATCCTCCTTCGAGTTAGTGCTAGAGAATCAAGGAGTTATAGCTTCCTTTAGGTTGGAGCCTCAAAATCAAGGGTTTCTATCCTTCTTCTGGTTGGAGCCAGAGAATTCAGGGAGTTGTAGCTTCCTTCAGGTTCGATCCTATAAATAGGAGGATGGAGCCTCCTTCTAGTTGCAATTAGAGAATTGGGAAGTTCGTTTTTCCTTTGAATGTAATATTCACATATAAGAAAAACATTATTTGGTTTCTCCCATTTGGGTTTCCATGTAAATTTTAGTGTATCATGTTTCTGTGATTGTTTAATGTGCAATGTTGGTTTATATTGTGGATATATTGGATGCTAATGATAAATTGTTGAACACTTCTAACAAATTTAAAGATTATATATTGTGGTTAAAAGTGGTATAAAGTGATCATATCGATTCACCCCCCTCTCAGTATTCCAACAATTTAAGTTGCTAGTCACAGTTGCAGTTGCAATTGGAGTTTCTAGTTACAGTTGTAGTTGTAGTTGAAGCTGCCAGTTACAGTTGCAGTTGCAATTGCAATTGCAATTTACAGTTACAATTGCAGTTGTAGCTGCTAGTTACAGTTTCCAGTTGCAATGCCAGTTGTTAGTTACCAGTTGCACTATCTTTTCTAGTGATGAACTATGCTTGAGAGTTCTTCCTCACACTATGGAACAACTTTATATGTGCTTGGATTGTTCAATTTTCCGATAATGTATTTGTGAACTTCAATTAAATTTCTTCTAGAGAAAAGTTTGTTGGATTTTTCTTGCAATTTTGGGTTTTTCCACAATAAATCTTGTGTCTATTGTGCATGGATATCTATCTGCGATTATTTTATTTCCACTACATTTTTATTTCAGTTGAAAATTCCAGTGTGTAATTATTCTATTATAACAGTGGCATTGAAATATGTTTTAAATCATAAGGTAATAATTATCATATTTGGAAATTAGAAAAATCAGCATGGTATCATAGCCTTCTTGATATTTGTTGTTGCACATGATATTTTCCACTACATAGATTTTTTAAGCTTGTTGAGAATTCATTGCAAGTCGTTGGGAAAAATTTTACCACAGAGCAACTTGCTTTGGCCTAGCACATCTACTAGTTCTCTCAAATTGACATTTGGAAAAGATTGAAATTTTAGGGTTTTGCGCTTGTTAACATTCTTTAGTTTGTCTTTTTTTTTTGGCTCTTGTTCCAAGGAGGATTCCATGGAGGAATGATTGGTCACAACACCAGAAAAGTGTTGTTCTTGTCTTTGTTTCTTACTCTTGTTTCAGACAGGTTATCGTGGAGGAATGATTGACCACAACACTAAAAAGGTTTTGTTGTTGTCTTATGCTCTTACTCTTGTTCTGGGAAGGTTATCGTGGAGGAATGATTGGTCACAACACTAGAAAAGTTTTGATATTATATTTTTTTATTGTTCTTGTTCCAGGTAGGAGACCGTGGAGGAATTATTGGTCACAACAGTGGAGGAGTGTTGTTCTTGTTCTGGGTAGGTCACATGTGATAGCTCAGAGAGGGATATATAGTGATGTTTGTAGGTGGGAACATGTTAGATGGTATATGGTTTGAGACATAGAACATATTTTCTAAACAATGAGTTGTGTACATGCCAATATGCATCGATGCATCCAAGGAGATGAGGACAATGTTATAACCTTCTAGAACGAAGGGTACTTTTGTGGGATATAAAGAGTCTCATATGGATATTGATAATTAGGAGAAAGAGGCTCTAAAGGATGACCATACAAATCACTCTAGTATATTTTTTCATTCTTCAAACTATCAAGAGAAGTTAGTAGAGACAACATGGTTGGTCAGTCTACCTAAATATGTTGCATTGACGAGGAAGAGGCCATCTTGGCTTCATGACACTTTGTAGGATGCAAAGAGGCATGGATCTCTCAGTGATACTTTCAGGGATAGAAAATGACCTCAAGGTTTCTAGAGTTACATGGAGTCACATCATTGATTCCAAAAATTTCATTTATGAGGAGGTGGCTCGAATTGTGGTAAGTTAGGTGGCCCCACCAAGTACCAATTTATAGAGAGCCAGAGTTTAGAGGGATTCATCCATTAGGTTATAGTAAGGAGAGACAAACTCCAATAATAGTTCATAGGAGATAATACTTCAGAGGAGGTCAGCAGATGCAAAGGTAGTAGATGGATCTGAATATTATACAGACTCATAGGGACTCAGGTTTCATAGGGAGAATGTGAACCCAAAGTGAGCCTGATCTTAGAGAGAGTAGTTGGATCAAAGGGAGAGTCACAGAGGGAGTTCCTGCTCAGGTTTAGGTGGGAGAGAGACATCTCCCAGGACTGATAGATAGGTTTTATGAGTTAAAGAAGCTAGATAGAAGCTCCAGAGGAAGGAGGCTTCTAGGATATGTGAGAAATCCTAGGAGGATCCACTTGTTTTAGTAGGATTTGATACAGTGATGAAGGAGGAATCTAGTTATGGAGACTGGGGTATTGATTTTACCCTAGTAATAGAGGGAGAAACTAGTGAGGCAAACAAGACAAGAGGGTTTTATTCAGTGACAGAGGGAGTTTTCCTTGGAGTTTGAAATGGAAGATATTGGTCGAATGTACTATTTCTTAGGATTAAAGAGGTGATAGAGATCATATGAGATATTCCTCAGTGAGCGGATACTGATGAGGTTTGATATGATGGACTCCAAGTCCATGGCTACACCTATGGAGACAAATATGAAGAAGTTAAGTGATTCTACTTCAGATTCATATTTGGTGTATCCCATGATGTACAAGAAGATGATTGGATCCTTGATGTACCTGGTTAACACTAGGCCATATATTTTATTTCCAAAGAGTACCCCAAGCTAGTATTTGGTTGAATTCAAGGCAATTCCATTTGGTTGCAGTGAAGCATGTGCTGAGGTACCAAAATGGTACAATTGGATATGGTTTGTGATGGAGACCCCCTTCTCTCCTAAGGGTTTCACAACCTCTTAGTCAAGATCTTTGATTCTAGAGTCGATTGACTCTCTGAAACCCCATGGGTCTCATTCTGTGTTAAACACAGGTCCTCTTGGCTCTCTTCATAGGCCTCTTGGCCCCCGCAACCTTTCATTTCACACTCTACAAAAACCTCTGAGTATCAGGTGTTAGCACCTTTCCTCTTGGCCCCTCCTCTGATGTGACCTTGGTGATGACCATGCGATTACGGGCGTGGCCACAAGAGGTTTGAAGTAAAACTACTTTTGGGCCCGCAATTCTCCTCGAGCCTCCACATGTCTTCCTCGTGAAACCACGGTATGGATTACGACCCACCCTCAACTTTCTAAAGTGCGCGCAAATCATGTCCCTAAAATGAGAGATGATTTTCAATCTCACAATCTTGATGGTTCTTTCAAACAGGTGATTGAGATCTATTCCTCAGAATCAATGGTTCATACTTTCTCCTCCCAGATCGAAGGATTTGGTTGATTCAAAATTCAGGGCTCCAAAATTCTGAAGTTTTGAACCTTGTTTTCCTTTGCAGGCAAATATTCTAGAGTGGAATATTTGCTGACACTTGTCCCATTGAATCAACGATTGTGATATCTATGGTTCTTTTAACTTTTGGGTTTTGAAATCTCAAAACTCGCCTTCTTCCGTATTTCAATCTTCTAGAGAATTTGATCTAAAGACACGTGTCCTCACAATCAACGGTCCAACTTCTACCTTGGGTGCTTAACCTTTCAACCTAGATCAACGGGCTTGAGATCCTCCCCTTAATCAACAATCGAGATCTCCTCTGGGTTTCATACTTCGGGAATTTCAAATCTCAAACTTCACCCTTTCCCCAATGTTTTTATTCGAAGGTTGTGATCGACTGATGCGTGTCCCCCCCTGGATCAATGGTTGAGGATTACTTCGGGTATATACCGGGAGTAAACGGATTCACACCACGTCTCCTCTGAATATGATGGCTAGAGATCGCTTCAGGACTTTACCTTAAGCTCACAGATCTTCACCATGTCTCCTTCAGATCTGATGGATGAGATTCACTTTAGGTATTTGGGCCTTCAGGGTTCGACGATCTCAATTCTCAAACTAAAATCTCCCATGACAAATTTCCCAGAACTTGTGATCTGTTGACAAGTGTCATCCAACAGATCGATGACTCTCTTCTCTTTGACACTCCGCGCTTTGGGAATATCAGAGTTCAAACTATATTCCTTTTGATCTCGCGATATTTGATGGCTCATATTATCCTTGGGGATCCAACATGGGACATTCACCTTAGACGATCTGACGGCTCATTCTGCTTCAAATGATCGAACGACGGATATTTTAGTTTGAAAATATGGAACTCCGGACTTCAAAAGTTTCAAGTCTCAAATATTTGTGGATTCTTTCTCCTCTGTCTACGAAGCGTTAAATATCGCGTACCTTGTCTTGAATCAGATAGCTATTGATCCTAGCACTGTGATGCAATGACCAACATCACTCCTCCTCATGAGCTTCTGATTTCTATGACTTAGAAGACTTTCTATGTGTTCAAAGGTTTCGAACCTTTTCTCCCTCGACGAGTATGACTCTTGGATCTCGTTAACACTTATGAAAAGTGTTATTTCTCATTATCTTAGTATTGTGAAGACTTCAACTTCCCATGCACTCCTTACATTTTATGGATTTCAATAACTCAGATCCAAAGGATTTCTCGAAGAGAAATTCCTCTCACCCTCTTGGCTTCTCCTTTTGCTAGTTCTTCGACTTCTTACAAAGTCCCTTCGACACTTAGTTGAACCTCGGATCTGTGCACTCCTTGCACCAAAGGATGATTGTGCATGCCTTGCACCAGTCTCTTTGCACTCCTTGCAAAAGGAAGTTTTGTGTTATCTCTTTTGAGCTTTGGAACCGAAACAAATCCCGAAAATGCACTCCTTGCATTTTTTGTGCACACCTTGCACCACTCGATAGAAGAGAAACAATTGAAACTTATCCTAACATTCACAGTTCCATATACTCCTAACGAAATTCATTCATTCATTCATGAAAACATAATAACAGGGAATTGCAAACAATGTCCACACCATGCATTGAGTAAATTTTCCTCTGTTATATTCAAAAGTGAAAATGGATACAACTATATAAAAACAAAAACTCAAAACTCAAAACTATCCTTCTAACTTGTAGCTAGCTTCATTTTGGCATACATAACCTCTATTTATCTCAGAGGGTTCTTAGGGTTCCCCCCGGCTACTTGGCTACTCTAAAACCTAACCTAACGACTATCGTAGATCAGTCATATTCAAGAGCAGGAGTGGAAACTCCCACTTCGCTCGTAATCGTTCAAGCTTGCTTCAAATATTTTTCCAATGCTAAGTTCAGGTCTGCTTCAAAATCGATGAGCTCAGACATGCCTCCCAATATTCGTCGAGACTGCCATCTTTAAGATTCCAAAAATATTCCCATGCGTTGAGTGGTCTTTCTCCATGTGCTTGCTAATGATGCTCCTGCATCATAAAAAAAATTGTCTCTGTTTGAGACAATGCTTCTAGGTAGGCCTGAAGTCTCACAACTTCCTTGAAAAATAGATTTGCAACATGTGTTGCATCACTGGTCTTCTGGCATGGGATAAAGTGAGCCATCTTTGAAAATCTATCCACCACCACAAATGTGGAATCAAATCCTTTTTGCATTCTTGGAATTCCCAACACAAAATCCATGCTTATTGCACCCCAAGGCCTCTCTGGTATTGGCAATGCTTGATACAATACATTTGTTCACAAAATTTATTACTTTTGTTCTCATACCTGGCCAATAGTATGAACTTCTCAACTGTACAAATGTTTTATCATGGCTAAAATGTCTAGCCAATCCTCCACTATGCTTTTCCATAAAAATGTTATCCCTCATTGAGCATTTTGGTATGCACAACTGATTTCCCTTGAACAACAATCCCTCTTGAGTCATGTACTTTTTCCACTAGCTTCTGTCTCTCAGCATAGGATTTTCACATGCTTCATATGCTTCCCTGAAATTTGTATCAGCACAATACATGTCCTTAAGGTGTTCAAACTCCAAGGTTTTCACCTGAAATTCTTGTAGAATCAAACATCTCCTTCTTAACGCATCAACAACTTTGTTAGCATTCCCAACAATATTTTTTATGGAAAAATGAAAATTATTCATAAAATCAACCAATTTCGCATGCCCCTGATTCAATTTTTCCTGTCTGGTTATGAATTGTAAATCTTGGTTATCACTATACAAGACAAATTCCTGTGGGACAAGGTAGTGTCTCCACTTATTCAAGGCCTGAATTATGGCATAAAACTCTGTATCATATGTGGTGTAATTTATCTTGGTCTCATTCAGCTTCTCACTAAAATAGGCAAGAGCCCTATTATCCTGGCTCAAAACTACTCCAATTGCAACTCCACTTGCATCACATCTCACCTGAAATGTCTTTTGAAAATTCGGCAAGACTAGAATTGGTCATTCTATTATTTTCTCCTTCAGTATATTGAAGCTCCTCTCGGCCTCCTCTGTCCATTTAAAATAATTTCTCTTCTTATTCACTGTATCCATCATTGGTGCACAAATTCCACTGAAGTCTCTTATGAACTTCCTATAGAAGCCTTATAATCCATGAAAGCTCCTTACCTCAAAAATGCTCCTCGGTGACGACCATTCTCTGATTTCTTTCACCTTCTTTGGATCCATCTTCAGCTCATTTGAAGAGATAACGAAACCCAAGTAAATGATTTATGTCTTCATAAAAGAGGACTTCATCAAATTTATCAACAACTTCTCCTGTTGTATTCTCCTCATCACTAGTGTTAGGTGCCTCAAATGCTCCTCTTTAGTCCTACTAAAGATCAGTATGACATCCAGATATACAACCACAAACTTTCCAATGAAATCTTTCATTATTTCATTCATCAGCCTCATAAAAGTACTCGGGGCATTTATTAAGCCAAATGGCATAATAAGCCACTCATACAACCCTTAATTTATCTTAAAGTTTGTCTTCCACTCATCAACTTCTCTCATTCTGATCTGGTGATATCCACTTTTCAAATCTATCTTAGAAAAGAAACTTGCTCCACTTAAAAAGTCCATTAAATCGTCCATTCTTGGTAAAGGGAAGCTATACCTGATGGTGATATTGTTAATGGCTCTTGATTATGTACACATTCTCCATCCCCCATCCTTCTTTGGACTCAACATAGTTGGTACTATGCATGAAATCAATCTCTCTCTGACCAAACCCTTGTGTAACGGTTCTTGGACTTGGTTCTTCACTTCCTCATTCTCTCAAGGTGTCAATCTGTATGTTTATTTGTTCGACAGACTTTCTCCTGGTATCAAGTCAATATGGTGGTTGATACTTCTGATGGGTGGAAATGAGTTAGGCAACTCATCCACCACTATGTTAGCAAAATTATACAACAATTCTTGAAGTTCTTTAGGCAAATCGTCCATTGAAGTACTTGTAAGGATAACTCTGGGTTTCCTCACCACAACAAACTGCATCTCCTGTTATTTCTTGACTTCATTCATGAGTTCCTTCTTGCTCATGAAAATTATGCTCGTGTTGGCTTCCTCTTTCACTTTATTCTCCTCTATTGGCAACAACATGTGTGTTCTATCATTCTTCTCCAAGGTGTATGTATTCTTCCTCCCATCATGAATGAAATTCTTGTCAAACTGCAATGGTCTTCCCAACAAAATATGGCATACATCCATGGGAATTACATCACATAGAATTTCATCTCTATTTCCTTCTATATAAAATTCAACTAAGCATTGTTTAGTAACCATTACTTTGTGTCCTTTCTTCAACCATAAGACTATGTATGGATTCGAATGTGCAGTTGTCTCCAACTCCAATTTCTCCACCATCTCTATGGATACTAATTTTTCAGTGCTCCCACTGTCAATTATCACCTTGCATACTTTGTCTTTAGTCTTGCAAGTTTTCCTAAAGAGGTTATTCCTCTGCACTGGCTTTTCAGCTTCTGCCTCTGGTTTTAAGAGAGCCTTCCTCAACATCAGGGATCTTCCATCCTCTGCTCCTTCTTCTTCAACATTCCCTCTCTGTGCTTCTGAAATGTGCGCTTCACCTCCTCCTTATTTATTTTTCTCGGGACATTCCCAAGACATGTGCCCTGCATTTCCACATGCATAGAATCTTACTTCTCCTCCTCCTCTTCTTCCTCTTCCCCTAGAAGAACTTCTTCCACCACTGTGTCTTCCTCAGTAACTTCCTCCTCTTTCTAAGTGACTGTGTGGTTTTTCATCCTCATCCTTAGACTTATGTGCCTCATCATGGGTAACTCCCTTACCTCTGGTCGGGGCTGGGCTTTTACCTCTTCCTCATCGGCTTTGTTTTCTGGTCAAATTCTCCTCTG
The DNA here is from genome assembly GCA_009831015.1 of Picea engelmannii. NCBI lineage: Eukaryota > Viridiplantae > Streptophyta > Pinopsida > Pinales > Pinaceae > Picea > Picea engelmannii. The sequence goes on along the minus strand of ML793221.1, from coordinate 32,604 downwards.
CCTTAAGTGCAAACTGATAAGAATCCTCCATTATATTTACCGACATCATGTTGAGCTCATTATCGATTTCATATTTCAGGCCATTTATATATCTCTCAACTTTTTCTTCATCTCTCTCCTGTTGTCCAATTCTGATGTTCAGCCTATAGAACTCCTCTATGTACTCCTTAACAGTCATTCCCTTCTATCTCAGGTTCTGCATCTTCCTGAATAGATTGATATGATAATCCTTGGGCATGAACTTAGGCTTGATCTTGGCTACCATTCTATCCCAATTCTTTATCTTTTTCTTTTCGTTTCTTATCCTCTCAGCCTGCAGTTCATCCCACCATAGTGTTGCATATCCTTTTAGCCTGGTGACAACCTGTTTCACCCTTTTCTCTTCATCAACCTCTTCGTAGTCAAAATGTTTTTCCATGGATCTCACCGAATCCAACAACTCTTCAACATCTAAATTTCCTTCATACATTGGGACCTCTATCTTGGATGTACCTCCCAATCTAGCAAATGCTCTTAGTAAGAATTCTTCGACAACATCCACTCCTGCAGCTTCTTTGTCTTATAATTCTTCTCTCTCTACTTCTCTAATGTCTCCAACATCAGTTGCTCTCCTCTACGCTTCCTCCATCACCTCTAATATTTCACAAAGTTCTCATATCTCCTTTTTTATAGAACGATTGGCTAAAGGTGGTTCCACTCGTCTCCTTGGTGGCATTGTGTTGATTGTCTGTTATACAAAGAGTACAACTTTTAGTTCTTTTGTCTCCTCTCCTTTGCTTGCTATCTGCAAGAAAAATTTCAGCTCTGATACCACTTGATGCAGACCCCCTTCTCTCCTAAGGGTTGCATGACCTCCCAGTCAGGATCTCTGATTATGGAGTTGGTTGACTCTCTCAAAACCCACTGGTCTCATTCTATGTTAAACACTGCTCCTCTCAGCTCCCTGTATAAGCCTCTCGGCCCCTGTGACCTTCTTTTTCATGCTCTACTAAAACCTCAAAGTATCAGGCGTCAGCGCCTTTTCTCTCGTCCCCTCCCCCGATGTGACCTTGGCAATGACCACGCGATTGCGGGTGCGACCACACGTAGTTTGAAGTCAAACTACTTTTGGGCTCCCAATTCTCCTCGAACCTCCACATGTATTCTTGGAGAAACCATGGTATGGATTGCGGCTCACCCTCGACTTTTTAAAGTCTGCGCAAATCCTGTCCCCAAAATGCGAGATGACTTTCGATCTCATGATCTTGACGGTTCTTTCAAATGGACGACTGAGATATATTCCTTAGAATCAAAAGATCATACTTCCTCCTCCCATATCAATGACTATGGTCGATTCAGAATTCTGAGCTCCTGAATTCTCAAGTTTCGAACCTTGTTTTCCTTTCCAGGGAAATCTTTTAGAGCGGAAGATCTGTTGACACCTGTCCCCTTGAATCAACAGCTGTGATCTCTACGGTTCTCTGAACTTTGGGGTTTTGAAATCTCAAACCTCACCTTCTTTTGTACTTCAACCTTTCGGAGCAGGTGATCTGAAGACAACTTTCCTCACAATCAATGGTCCAGCTTCTACCTTCAGTGTTTTACCTTTCAACCAAGATCAACGGTCCTGAGACCTTCCCCTTGATCAATGGTCGATATATCCTCTGGGTTTCGGACTTTGAGTATTTTGAATATCAAACTTCACCCTTTCCCCAACACTTTTATTTGAAGGCTGTGATCAACTGACACGTGCCCCCCCTGCATTAACGGCTGAGGATTACTTCGGGTCTATACCCAGAGTATACGGATTCACGCCATGTCTCCCCTAAATCTGATGGCTATGGATCACTTCTGGAATATACTCGGAGCTCACAGATATTCACCACTTCTCCTCTAGATCCGATGGCTCAGATTCACTTCTAGTCTTTGGGCCTTCGGGGTTTAGTGATCCCAATTATCAAACTAAAAAATCCCATGACAAATTTCCTAGAACCCATGATCTACTAACTAGTGTCCTCCAACAGATCGATGACTCTCGACTCTTAGGCACTCTGCGCTTTGGGAATATTAGAGTTCAAACTTGATTCCTCCTCATCTCGTGATATCCGATGGCTTAGATTCTCCTTGGCGATCCAATGTCGAACATTCACCTTGGATGATCTAATGGCTCAGTCTACTTCAGATGATCGAACGATGGAGATTTTACTTCGGAAATCTGGAACTCCGGACTTCGAAAGTTTCAAGTCTGAAACCTTGGTGGGTTCTTTCTCCTCTGTGTACGAAGCATTAAAGTTCCCATGCCTTGTATTGAATCAAACGACTATTGATACTAGCACTATGATCCAATAACCAATGTCGTTCCTCCTCCTGAGATTCTGATTTCTCTAACTTAGAAGACTATGTAAGTGTTCAAAGGTTTTGAAACTTTTCTCCCCTGATGAGTCCAACTCTTGGATCTTGTTAACACTTATGAAAAGTGTTATTCCTCCTAAGCTTGGTCTTGTGAAGACTTCAACTTCCTGCACACTCCTTGCATTTTAGGGATTTTGATAACTCATATCCGAAGGATTTCTCGAAGATAAATTTCTCTCGCCCTCTTGGAGTTCTCCTTTTGTTGGTTCTTCAACTTCTTACAAAGTCCCTTTGACACTTAGTCGAACCTCATATCTGTGCACTCCTTGCACCAAATCTTTACACAAGGTTTGAATTCTTGCAGATGACTGTGAACACCTTGAACCAGTCTCTTTGCACTCCTTGCAAAGGGAAGCTTCATGTTATCTCTTCTGAGCTTTGGAACCGAAATAGATCCTAACAACGCACTCCTTGTGTTCTATGTGCACACCTTCCACCACTCAACAGAAGAGAAACAATTGAGACTTATCCTAACATTTACAGTTCCATCTACTCATAACGAAATTCGTTCATTCATTCATGAAAACACAATAAAAGGGAATTGCAAGCAATTTCCACACCATGCATTGCATCAATTTTCTAGTGAAAATGGCTACAACTATATCAAAACAAAAACTAAAATCTCAGAAATCTCCTACTAACTTGCAGCTAGCCTCATTTGGGAATATATAACCTCGGTTTATCTCAGAGGGTTCTTAGGGTTTCCCCCGACTACTTGGCTACTCGAAATCCTAAGCTAATGAATATCTTAGATTGGTCATATTCTAGAGGAGGAGTGGAAACTCCCACTTCGCTCGCAATCATTCAAACATGCTTCAAATATTTTTCCATTGCTGAGTTGAGGCGTGCTTCAAAATTGCTGAGTTCAAACATGCCTCTCAATATTTGTCGAGATTTCCAGCGTTAATATTCTGGAAATATTCCCATGTGTTGAGTGGTCTTTCTCCACATGATTTCCAATGATTCTCCTGCATCCGTTTGTCTCAGGTTGTGAAGTGAGGATGCAAGGATATACATATTCTGATTGGGAAAGGAGTGCAGTAGATAGATTGAGCACCTTTGGGTGCTACTTCAGCTTGAGATTAGTTATGATTTATGGGATAAGAAGGAAGTAGGTTTTTTTAGAACTTAGTATAGTAAGATTAAGTATATCGCAACCAATGTCGCAAGTCATGAAGCAATGTGGCTTTAGAAAGTTATTCGAGGACTATTTAATCAAGAGATTGAGATCAAATATCACTTCATCTAACATGTGATGTAGAAGGGAGTAGTGAAGCTCCAATACATATCCACAGATGAGTAGATTGTGGATCATCCGAGACATCATGAAGAAGGGATAAATAAAGATCGAGTGCACATCCATAAATTAGTAGACTGCATACATTCTCACCAAGCCTTTGTCCATAGTGAAGTTTGTTTACTTGAGGGAAAATATTGGCATGCTGAATAATTTCTCCCTCACTAAGAGGTTTTAATGACTGGTTGTTTTGGCTTCTCTCCCTTTCTTGGAATCTTCATGTTCTTCCTAATGTTTTTCTTTAGCTCTTGGGTCCATGGAGTCATGATGTTTTTCAACATTGGGAAGAAATTCTCCTAGGATTGTTCATGGTGATTTTACCAGTGGAGAATGCCCCTAGTGTAGTCTTCGAAGGACACAGGACTCAAAGTGTTGATGGTTCTCTAGGAGGAAGCATCAAGAAGAAATTCACTCACCGGGGTGTACTTGTGGTGAATATCCCAAGTGTAGTCATCGAGGGATAAAATATTCGAGGTGTTAGTGTTCCTCTTGTGTGTGGTTGAATCAATCATAATTCTCCCATAATTGTTAGTTTAACTAGTGGAGACTCAGATATTCAATTATAGGGGTTTACCTGTAAGTGGCATTCACTCATAATCGTGTACCTATGGTGGTGAGTGTCCCAAGTAAGCATTAGGAAGAACTTCTCCCAGATATGGCCTAGGGAGAAGGATACATTTATTTCCAGGGTAAATGGGCCCAGGCGTAGTCCTTACTTATAGGATTTTACTATGGACTTAAGGTGCTTAAGGTTCTTCCATGTGTCATATAGCATCGAACATCATTCTATCAGGATTTATATTTTACTTAGTGGAGAATGGAAGATTCACTCGCAAGGGTTTACCTTTCATCACATTAACTCACAAGGGTATACTTGTGAAATTGAATGGTCCAGGTGTGGTCTTCATTGAGACCCGAGGTGCTAGACATAGTTTTGTGGATATGGATCATCAACATGGCTCATGAAGAAACTTTTCTATGACAGAAGAAATCCAAGTATGGAGAATGTACCCCTCATTGAGAGGGAGTGTTGAAGTTTTGCAACTTTGGGAAGTCATTATCCATAAGAAAATACAAAGAAAACATTTAAGATAAATACATAAAGCAAAAGAAGAAATTAAAAGACAAGAAAATCAAATCGCCTACATTGAAGCATTGAAGAAACACTTATAAAAGAAAAAAAAGAAATAAAATAAAGTTAAAGGACAAAAATGAGAAGTCAACCCTCAGAGTAAAATAAGGTGACTTGACAAGTATAAATAAAGGAAATTTCATTTCATTATTACAAATCTCATCAACTCTCCTCTTCTACTACATATTTCCCAGTTTCTTCGTGCGAGTTGCAGTTGTAGTTTCCAGTTGCAGTTGCAATTGTAGTTGCCAATTACAGTTGCAGTTGCAGTTATAGTTGTAGCTTTCAGTTATAGTTTCTAGTCACAGTGTAAGTTCTCATTTACTAGTTGTGCTATCTTTTTCCAGTGATGCGCCATGCTTGAGGGTTCTTCCTCACACTAGGCTGGAAATTTCCATATGCTTGGATTCTTCATTTTTCTGGTAATGTATTTGTGAACTTGGATTAAATTTATTCTAGAGGAAAGTTTGTTGGTTTTTTATCCCAAGTTCAAGTTTTCCTAGTTTAAATATTGTTTCTATTGTGCATGGTTGTCTCTCTATGATTTTTTTATTTCCACTATAGTTTTATTTCAGTTGAAATTTTTAGTGTGTAATTTTTCTATGATAACACTATCATTAAAATATGTTTGAAATCATAAAGTAATAATTATCAAATATGGAAATTATAAAAATCAATAGACCATGACCTAGAGATTAACCTAGACCATCACCTAGACCCCCCTAGCTCCATCTAAGCCTAGGAATAACCTATACTTGACCCTTAACCCCCTCAACACTCAATCCTTGAGTACACTATGCATATACCTCTTGTTAAAGTCCTCACAACCCTTCCACCCACATCTTGGTGCTCTAACAATTGCTCTATGCTTCAAAACACTCTTAATGCTAAGACCTTAGTTCCCAGTTCTCCTCAAACCCCTATCCATATTTATTCATAAATATTTTTTGTCTATAATAAATGCTATATATGTTTCATTAAAATCATGCATGTGCTCTTTTGACTTGAAATCCTTGATGTTCTGCACTCATCTATGCCTAGCAGGAACACGTACACATTCCCAGAACGCATATGTGCTTTAGTGTCCATGCATTATAGGAACAATTGTGTGTTCCTGTTAGGAATTTTTATGTTCCAAGAACACTCCTCTACCTCATCTATCTCAAAACCCTAAACAATCCCAACACATGCCCACAACAATAGCAGGAACAAACATGTTTTTGTTCTTTTTGTCTTATGTTTTAATTCATAGACAATTTTTTGTTATTGCAAGACAATTGTGGGAAAAATTGGAATACAAATTTGTCTAAGTGGAATTGGAATTGTTGGTTGTGTCTTGTTATGTAATAGCAAGACAAATTTGTACAATTGGAATTGTTAGTTTTGTCTTCTTGTGTAATACCAAAACAAATTTGTCCAATTCAAATTGTTAGTTGTGTCTTCTCGTGTAACACCAACATGAATTTGTCCAATTGTAATTGGAATTGTTAGTTGTGTCTTCTTATTTAATACCAAGACAAATTTATTCAATTGGAATTGGAATTGTTAGTTTTGTCTTCTTCTACAATACCAAGACAAATTTGTCTACTTGGAATTGGAATTGTTAGTTGTATATTCTTTTGAAATATGAAGAAAAAATTGTCCATTTGGAATTGGAATGGTTAGTTATGCATTAGTGTGTAATATAAATACAAAATTGTGGGGGAGTGCCTGGAAACCATTTTTTCTCTTTACACATGGTGAACCTATGGAATCGAGAAAGAAAGTCCACGAGGAAAGATAAACCCATCGAAAAGGTAGAAAAAGAAAGATAAAAGGAAAAGTTACATATGTCAAAGTGTAGGCTTTCAGAAGAGGCAAATTCCATTCCTAGTAGAATAGTTGTCATTGTTGCTTCTCCTCCATCACCATAAGCAAAGCCCAGGATTTTAGTAGAGACCAATTGAATCGGTATCTCATTAAGTAAACTTGTTTTGGATTACAATATGATGGTAGATTTTCTTAGAGATGATTATACAATGGATGGAATTAGAGAGGCAACTAATGCACAACATTATGGTGAAGAATTTCTTGTAGTGCAACCTCTTGTTGGACAGTCAAATGTTTCAAAAACTAGTTATGGGAATGTAGGATCTCCTCATAGAATTGATCTGACATTGATTGAAGGGGTAAGAAATGCAACATTTTTAACTCCACAACAAGGAGGTCAAGAGTGCTAGAATAACGGTTCAGCGTCCCTACCTAGATTAAGAAGTGTGTGGTGAAGAATTCCTAAATGCATTCATGTGGATGAAAGTGGTTTAGAATCACTTGAAGGTAAGTTACCTAACCATACTATTCGTTATCATTATTATAAAATCATTAAATAATATTTTGAACCAAAATTCGATGTCACTAAATGTCAATTATTTTTGGCTTTGTTAAAAGCTAGAAGTTTGACTGATGTTAGGAGAATTTTAGGCATTAAAATAGTCAAAAGTTTAGAAACAAGTCATCATATTCTTAGAAACCTTGTGGATTATTTTCAAATAATTGGTAGGAAATATTTTTCTAAAGATTGTAATGTAGCACAATGTGTCTTGTCATAAACAATTGTTAGCAAGATCACAAGAAAGCAATGTTTTCTACAAAAAACCTCTCTTATCATGAAAAGAAATATCAAAACTTTAGAAATTATTCTCATAGATGAGATAGCCTCGACACATGTGACGTAACATATTTGTGGGCCTTCACTAGTAGACTACCTCATTCTGACATGAAGTTAATTCAAGTAGTTAAGGGATGAGTACATGATTTATGGGGATATAGGGACCCTAAAACCCATATTAAAAACTTTATAAATTAAAGGGAACTTGATACATCCATCGTGGTACTATCTCTCTTTGGCCTCTATTTTCACCCATAATTTGTTCTAAAATTATTTCTTGGTTTTCACCTTCAGGGTTTTCCTCGAGATTGATAAAGGTGTGCAACACTTGGTTCAAGGGTACCATGATTTCTTGTAGAGTGGTCTCAATAATATCATCTATGGAATCGGCATAAATATCAAAGCGAGTCTCAAGTCTTTCTACATGGGCTTCTTTCCTCCTTGGAAGTTCAACGGTTGTTGGTAGCTTACCAAGTAGTCTCATGTAAGCACGTATAAGGTGATGATTTTTAGAGAACTCTTGATGTGGCACTCGATACGAGGTCTTCAAATGTGTTTCAGGACTGTCAAAGGCACTTCTGAAATTATGATTTGAATATTTGTAGGTAATTTCTTTTCCATACCTAATACGAGGGAATAGAGTGGGGTTGGGTTTATCTCTTGAAGATTGATTTCAGTTGTGTAGGTCGTTTATGTAAGTCATAAAAATGGCCCTCCTTTTAGCATCAATTATATTGACAGGTATGAATTTTCCCGATAAAAGAAAGGTGTACTCCCTGATACATGATCCCAACTACACTATACACCATTTGGATTAGCAGACACATCCGGATTTTGTCCTAGTTGTCATTGTTGTTTTTTCGAGGTTTTGGCTAGTTACTGTCTAGTTTACTGATGAGGATGAATGATGAGTGAATATGCAATGAAAATATGTGTATGAACACGATGTATTGAAAAAAGATAATCTAATCTAATATATCATAGCTCAGATCATACTAAAGTAATCAGTGAGTTGTAAATGAAACCAAATTCTGCATAAAATTCCACACAAGTAGCTAAAATAGAAGAGAAGTACTAGAAACAAATGCATGCACATATATACAATCAAAATATTCTAAATTATATCAATGCATACATTAACAAATCAACTATGTCAGAATGTAAATATATATGAGAGAATACTCCAAACTGCAGAATAACCTAGACTGCATAATATTAATCCATGGGAAAAAACGCATTCTTACAGCCCATGTGAACAAAATACATCTCCACTCGGAAAATTCATAGAAAAGACATCTTCACACAAAATTCTTCCTTCTTGATAAAATTGGCCCAGAGGTCTTTTCATTATTCACTAAAAAGGTATAAGTTCTTGAATTAGTTATTGGGTCTATGCATGCCTGAAAAGCCAAAATTCCTTTAACCATGAGCCTCCACTCTTTTTTATACATTTTTTTGTAACCTCTAAGTGACTCTTTGCCTTCCTCTGGAAGACATTGTTACAAATGGTTCATCTTCCTATTTCCTAGTGACAAGAGTACAATAAATAAAAAAATGATATAAGTTGGGAAAAATAAAAAGTAAGACACAAGTGTTAACATTTTTTTGTCACCATTTTGTTCTTATTCAAGTATTTTTCTCCCCAACATATGTTGTTCATATTTCTAGCTGATCATATAGGGTTCTGATCCTTCTATAATTTAGTTGTTCCAGAGCTGCATTGTGCATGGCCACGTTGTCTTCAATGGTACTCATGTCTTTTACTAGTGTCACCATGAATTCTTGTATCATGGTGTCTAATTTTATAGGTTGCAGTAAGTGTTTCTCTATGAGATCTTTGGATATTTTAGTGACTTCTTCGACCACTACTTTTCTTTGGTTTCTGCTATGATGCACCTTGTCTACCAACTTTTCTATTACTATATTCTTCCTAAGATCATCTACCCTAGGTAGTTAGCTACCATTGATCGGTTCCTGGGAAGATTTGGGTATCCTCTAGTATATCACCATTGATATGGTAAGCTCATTATCAACATTTTTCCCTACGTGTTTGTAATGGTATAATGCATGCAATTTTTTCTTTCTTTCTGATGTTGATGGTTTCTATAGTTCATCTAGTGCCTCGGGATTTTATGTGATCCATTTATCAATGTTAGTGATTCCCTCAAGGATCATTTTGAATTGCATCAATTTTATTTGTATTTGAATATATTCTTCCCTGTGAATGTAGTAGTTGTTTGTTGGAAGAGGTGTAGGTGAACATACATTTCTACATAGCCTCTTCCAGTTCTCTTATAACCTTCTTAACAATTGCTTTGAAACTTTACAAGTTGCTTTCATCAATTCTTACTTGCTAGATTATTTTCTCCAACTCTCTTATCCTTACTTCTTTCTCCACATTTTGCTAGCATAGTCTATGAATGTTCTCTTCATTGGAATTCATGAATGTAGTGCCGACTTTATTAGTTGATATTGGATTATCCCTTACATCTCTTGTTACGAAAATGTGTGTAAAAACTAAGATCAACATTCCTTCAGTTGTTGGGACTTTCTTTAGCTCTTATTACATGATCCTAAGAGTTTTTCTATCATAAGTGAAGCTTGTCAAGTCTATTATCTCACTTTGTTTGGAATGATGTCCAAATTCATAGTCCCAAACCATTTCCTAATATATTTGTTCCAACATCTGGAGTTTACACCTATGGGATATCTATTTCGATTGGGTGAGTCTCACCACCTTTGTCATCCTCCTCCTTTTGTTGTCTCTCTTCTTTTGTTTCTTTTTCTACTCCCTCTTTGGTTACTCTTTATGTTGCTTCCTTTTTTTATCTCTCTGTCGTTTCTTTGGCTTATGCCTCTTTGGCTAGTCTGTCTTTCTTCTTCAACTTTTGATTCTGCCTCGAGATTGGCTTTGGCCTTTTTTGCCTCAATCTTCCATTTTTTCTTAGCGACATCATTGTTCTTCTTATGGAATTTCTCCTTATCTCTTCTTTTATTATCATCTGGTGCTTCCTCTTCCTCTCATGTTGATTCCAAGTGTATTGAGGTGGAGGTGTAAGGTGATTATTTGGTCATCTCTTCTTTTTCTTTCTTCTGAGATTCTTATTTAGCTATTTATTCATATGAAATTATCCCTTTAGGTTGGTCACGCATGTTGAATATTACTTTTTCATAGGTTAGGGAATTCTAATTTACTTATTCCTCCTCCTAGATATCCATTGTGTATTCCCAGGGTAGACCAATTTTGTTGAAGTTGTCTCTTATGATATTCTTTAGATCGTGTATTCAGAAGGATTCTTCTCCAAAGTGGTAATATAATAGTGTGTTTACCTCTACCTGATCCTACTTGGTATTTTAAAATAAGTAGTTTCCAACATAAATGAGGTAGTGGTGGCCCGATTTCCTTTTTTACTCGATACAACATTCGACCAACCCCATGTATTATGGTCTGGTACGCAGCCTCCTATAGCACAAGATTATCAGGCACAAATTGAGGGACAACATGGGATGGTTTCATCGCACCATACACTCTTATGTAGGTGCCATTTTCCATCATATACCAATCTCGAATTATTCTTATGAATTTTGTTTCCTTGTTAGTCACCGAGGGGGGTGTTGTGTAGAATATGAATTCACACAATAGATCTAGAAAATGCTCAGAGATATTTTGGTACTATGTCTGATACTTATGCTCCCATAGCACTTTTCAATATACATGTATGCTCGGGTCTGAGGGGTTCCATTTCCATCCCATCCTAAAGTATTTATGATCCACAGACATTATTTCCAAGAGATGTGATGATATGTGAAAACTTGGGAATGTTTTACGATTATTTTCTTTCACTGTCGAGATGACCTTTGTTAGATTTTATGACAAGATATCATCCCAGTTGATTGATACTCCCTCATCTGCACAATAATATATAAAATGAATATATGGTAGAGGATATTGGGATGCATATGGATCTCCATATAATAGACACAATATATCTACCAGATACTGATAAGGCCTCCTCAGAGAGCTTGCAGGGTACCCTCCTTTGGGTTTGCACTTGAACTATTTTTCGGCCTTGTACAATTTAGGAAAAAAATCCTTGGGAGTGAATTCAAACTTGATGAGGAGTTTTATGTCCAGATTCTTACTTCCTTTCTCAATGTGATAAAACTTTTCCTGATATTCAGGCTTAAACGAGGCTATGGGATCTTTTATGGCATTTCAGATGAATATACCATTCCCATATATATTCGTATGGATCCAAGTGATGGCGTGTTCACATGGGAACACAAACAGATGGGTTTCTACTCTTAATATGACTGACTTCCTGATGTTTCTGAATACTTTACACTCATCATGTTCTTCATATTTAGTGGAGAAATTAGACTTCTTGAACAACATACTGATATAACTCTGTCCACTTTAGTTTCTCCATCCTTTTACAAGAGTCCATATGTGTCATTGTACCTGGATGTGATCACTTTTGATTCACCTTCAATATATTTTCCACTACTAGAGGCATCAGTCCATGGTGACATATTTGGACCTGTAAGAAAAAGGTGGGATTAATGAAGGGATTCAAGACATTAAAAACAAGGAATTCAATGCAGCTCTAGAATTTTGAAATACTAGAATATTCACTTGAATTTTCACTGGGTAGAGAGTCATCATGAAATGAGGATAATATGATGGAAGGCATGTTGAAAAACCTATAGAATCTTTGAGGAGGAAAGATTGAAGAGTGTGCTCACAAGGTGAAATAGGAGGTCTTGAAGTTAACTCCTCTAATGGAAATAGGAGGAGTTGATAACAAGTGCTCCAATGTGCATTGGATAAGTTAGTGTCAAAGCTTCTTATGCGAATCATGAATTTTCATGCCAAATCTTATGAAAACCTTAGGGAAATTGGTAAAAATGGATCTGGTGTGCTATCGATAGAGTTAGTGTCAACTCCATCGACGAAAATTGAAGGATTTATTTTTAAGTGCATTGATAGCACGTTGGATAAATTGAGCTTAAATATTATTAAGTGTGGATATATTATCGATGAGGTTGTCAGGAAGTCCTTTGATCATATCAAAGGAGTTAATACGAACTCCTCCGATATTACCATAGGAGTTAATAAGAAGTTAACTCTTGCTATATTGATGGTGAAAGTGTTCAATAAGACTTGAAAAGACCTTTCAAAACTTAGTTCACTTGGTTGACCTAGGATATTTTGGGGAAAAGCATGGATTATCTTGGCTTTTCAGGAAGAGTGGTCTCGACGATAATGGTTGCTCCAAGTCTGGTGATAGTTAGGGTTTGGAATTGAATGGAATTAAGGTCAAAGGTGATACTTTTGTGAGGGGATTCACTTTGATAATATATCCATTCGAGCCTAGAGCCTTGGTTAAGGGAGATGTAGAGATGGAGAATGAATCTCGTGAAATAGGTAGTTGTGGTAGTCTTGGGGATGGTTATGGCCTCCAATTGTAAGAACGAGGTGAGCCTTATCCTTAATAAAAAAAACTAACTCCATATTGCATAGAATGGTTGTTTTATTACCTACTCTACCATGTGGACGGTCGATATTACTTAAAGGTTTCATTAGTGAATGGTTTCCTTGAGGTGAAGTCCTGTTTCTTCTTAACACTTGGTGAAACAATGACAAATATTGAGAAAATGATATATATAAAAATCAACCATTTTGCATTTAATGTGGTTTGTGATGGAATTTACGATCGGAGGAATTGGGATTAAGTCCTTCGATGCACATCATAGAAATAACCACAAATGTTTTCGAGCATATCGACAAGCATGGAGGAAACTCCTCTGATAGATATCGAAGGAGTTGGAGTTAACTTGCGCAATAAGAAAGGATTTCAGAGGGAGTGAGGGAAACAAAAAAAAGTTCAATTGGCAAGGCTAAAAGAAACTCCTCCAGTGTACATCATATGATTTAAAGGTAACTCCTTCGATATACATAAGAGGATTTAAAGGGAACTCCTCCAATGTAATTCAGAGGAGTTAAAGTTAACTTTGTCAAATCTCCCAAACTTGCTTCGAAAAGTATTTCTTCAAGTGTTTATTTTTCCAATGTTGAATTAAAGTACGAAAGTATTGAAAAAGGGATTGAGGAAAAGTAACGAGGCTTACAAAGGACACTTTCAAAAACACACAAAAATAAGGGACTTTTTTTGTTGAGAGGAAATTGAAATTGGATTATAATAAATGGAGGATTGTGTTACCTGACACAACAAAAACTCTCTTGCTTATGTGGTCCATGTAGTAACAATGAATGGGATGATTGTGAATCAACAAAATGGGTTGATAAATGGGATCATGTATCACTCCCCATTGGTCAATGTATAACTATGGAATTTTCCCAGTTGGAGGAGGACCAATCAAAGATTTCAGCGAATTATGATCATGTCTTAGATCTCATACTACCAGGTTCGGTGAAACCTTCTATTAAATTTTGAATAACTACCATCAATGTTTTATGCTTTGGTCATTTATTGGACTCACGTATTGGCACTCCACTTTTTTCATGACACATATACGTAGTGGTTGCACCAAGAAGTAATGAATACAAAAATAATTATTGGATGGCATGTTTCTTAGAGGGAAAGAAGACCCTCATTCGATCAGTAATAGTCTCTGAAGGCATTGAATTTATGATTGGGTTGATGGTTATTAAAGGAGAATATCTGACATGGGATGAAAGAACACAAAAGAAAGGTGGTTATGTATTTCAGGATTATAAACCAGGTGAGGTTGTATACAACTTTACAAACTTGGTTGTTGGTACAAACTTCCAACTAAAAACAATGACAAGTAAGAACTCATCAAAGGTATGATACTTCTTGTCGTACTCTACCAATGAGAAGTTAATGGAGACCATCAACATTATAAGTGATCCCGATGGTCTACTTGAATGACTATATGTATGTAAAAGGAATAATTGAACATATATTTAAAATTTATAAATGATTGAAATTTTGGCTTCACGTTATGGTTGTTATGGTATTCTTGTATGTTGTGGTTATTTTTTGTTATTAGGGAACTATATTTATCCTTCCCTTCCCTTTTCTTGGCTTCCCAATCCATGCATTTCCTTTCCATGCCATGCCATGCTTTTCCATACCTTGACTTTCCATGCCATTCCTTGCTTTGTCATGCCATGCCATGATATTCCTTTCCTTTCCATGCCTTTCCATTCCATGTCTTTACTTTCCATGCCATGGCATGCCATGCCTTTCATTTCCTTTTATTTCCATGCCATGCCATTCCTTTATGTGTCATGTCTTTCCTTGTCATTTTGTGACATCCCATGTCTTTTATTACCTTTCCTTTCCATGTCATGCCATTCATTTCCATGACATGCCATGCCATGCCTTTCCGTTACATGTCATGTCTTGCATTTGCTTTCCCATCCATTCCATGCCATATCTTGCTATGTCATGCATTTCCTTTCCTTTCCTTTCCATGATTTTCCATGTCATGCAATGACTTTCCATTCCATTCCATGCCTTTCCTTTCCTTTTGTTGCAAAGTTATGGCTTTCCTTTCCATGCCATGCCATGCCATGCCTTTCCTTTCCTTTCGTTTCCAAGATATGCATTGACATGCCATGCTATTCCATTCCATTCCCTACATTTCCTTTCCTTGCCATGCCATGCCATGCCTTTCCATGCCTTTCCCTTCCATGCCTTGTTATTCCATGTCTTTCCTAGCCTTTCCATGCCATGCCATGACATGCCATGTCATGCATTTTCATGTTATGCCTTACCATACCATTCCATGCCTTTCCATGCCATGCCTTTCCTTACCTCACCATGCTATTCCATTCCATGCCTTTCATTTCCTTACCTTTCCATGCATTTCCATGCCTCACCATGCCATGTCTTGTGTTGTCTAGCCTTAGAAGGTGTTAAATTGTCAAAAATATGCAATAAGCACTGAGAAAAACCCTAGTCCCAAATATCCTCCAATAAATGCTTCTTCAAACAATGAAATGGCAGTGTAGGGGACCCACTAGCTGAAAAAAAGTGCCCTGGATCCAATGCAACCAACGATTCATGCATTTGAGTCATGGTTTGAGTTTTATCACGAGTTGCAAATCGCCTCCTCAAGCCATTCAAGGACATGTTCGAAATTTGATATGGAGGCATAAAATACAAATTTAAAAACATAATGGAGTTCCATAAGCTCTCACACATTTGTTTGGACAAGGCCCATGTAAGCACACTACCCAAAATCACTCGACACAGTCTTCTTGAAAATTGACCTCCTGTTCAGGATTTTCACTATGCCCCATTGAACAAAACCATAGTCCCAAAGATCCCCCAACAAATGGTTTTCTATCTAACAGAATGAAAACATAGGAGGAACACAAGCTAAAACCTTGTGTCCTGAACCAATGCAATCAATGGTTCATCCATTTAAATCCCATTTTTATTTTTATCGTGAGTTGCAAATCGCCTCCTTAATCCATTCAGGGACATGTTGGTAATTTTGTCTCGGGGCATAAAATCCAAACCGAGTAGCATAACAGATTTTCATAAGCTCCCAAAAATATATTTGGATAAGTCCCATGCAACCACGCTACCCACAATAACATGGCATAGTTTTCCTTAAAATCAACCTCTTGTTCATAATTTGCATTATGCCTCATTGAGAAAAAACCTAGTCTCAGACATCCTCCAACGAATGATTTTCCAGGAAATGGAATGATAGAAGAGGGGTTCTACTAGTTGAAACCCAATGACCTATATCTAATTCAATCGACGGTTCTTTTGTTCCATACATTTTTTGAGCTTTATCACAGTTGCAACTCGCCTCGTCAATCCTTTCAGGGACATGTTCGCAATTTGGTTCTTGGGGACAAAATCCAAATTGAGAAGCATAACAAAGTTTTGTAAGCACCTGCACAAATTTTTAGCGAAGGCCCATGTGACCACAGTACCCACAATCACCTGGCATAGTGTTCTTTAAAATTGGCCTCTTGTTCAAAATTTGTACTATGCCTCATTGGGAAAAACCCTAGTCCCAAAGATCCTCTAACAAACATTTTTACAAGAAAGGAAATGATAGCAAAGGGGCTCCACTAGTTGAAACCTAGTGCTCTAGATCCAATGCAACTGATGGTTCATCCATCCTAGTCCCAGTTTAAGTTTCTCATGAGTTACAACTTACTTCCTCAAGCCATTCAGGGACATGTTGGAAATTTGGTCTAGGGGAGTAAAACCCAAACCTAGAAGCATAAGATATTTTTTTAATCTCTCTCATGTCTGTTTGGAAAATTCCCATGCAAAAATGCTACCCAGAATCACCTGACATAGTTTTCTTGAAAATCGACCTCTTGTTCAGAATTGGCACTATGACTCATTGAGAAAAACCATAGTCACTAAGATCCTCCAACAAACCCTTTTACAGAAAATGGAATGATAGAAGAGGGGCCCCACTAGCTTTGACCTGGTGCCTCAGATCCAATATAATCGATGTTTCATCCATCCGAGTATCTTTTCGAGTTTTATCACGAGTTGCAACTCGCCTCCTCAATCTATTCAGGGAAATGTTGGAAATTTGGTCTCGGGACATAAAATCCAAACCAAGCAGCATAAAAAAGTTCCATAAGCTCTCACACATATATTTTTCCAAGGTCCAACTGACCGCGCTACCCACAATCACCTGTCATAATGTTTTTGAAAATTGACCTCTTCTTCAGAATTTGTGCTATGCCTCATTGAAGAAAACCCTAGTCCCGGATATCCTCCAACAAACTCTTTTCCAAGAAAAAAAATGAAAATGAAAGGGGCCCACTAGATGAAACCTAGTTCCTCGAATCTAATGCAATCGGCAATTTGTCCATCTGAGTCTCGGTTTGAGGTTAAGCGCGAGTTGCAAATCGCCCCCTCAAGCCATTTAAGGATATGTTGACAATTTGTTCTGGGGAATTAAAAAACAAATCAAGCAACATAATGGAGTTTTGTAATCTCTTGTACATCTATTTGGCCAAGTTCCACATGATCACACTACCCACAACACTTGGCACAGTGTCCTATAAAATCAACCTCTTGTTTGTAATTTGAACTATGCTTCATTGAGAAAAACCCTAGTCCCATAGATCCTACAACAAACGATTTTTTTGGAAACAGAATGATAGTGGAGGACCCCCACTAGATGAAACACGGTGCCCCAGATCCAGTACAATTGACGATTCATCCATCTCAGTTTGGGTCTGTGTTTTATCGTGAGTTGCAACTCACCTCCTCAAGCCATTTAGGGACATGTTGGCAATTTGGTCTGGGGGAATAAAATCCAAACCGAGAAGCATAATATAGTTTCATAATCTCCTACATGTATATTTTTCTAAGTCTCACACGGTCACACTACCCAAAATCACCCGACATAATGTTCCTTAAAATTTACCTCTTGTTTAGAATTTGCACTATGCCTCATTGAGAAAAACCCTAGTCTTAGAGATCCTACAACAAACTCTTTTCCACAAAACATAATGATAATGGAGGGGCCCCACTATCTTAAAATTAGTTCCCTGGATCCAATCCAACCAATAGTTTGTCATCCCAAGTCCCGGTTTGATGTACATCACAATTTGAAACTTTCCTCCTTAGGCAATTCAAGGAAATATTGGGAATAGACATATACCTAAACCATGACCATGACATAGACCTAGACTTATACCTAAAACATGACCTAGACCTAAACCTAGATGAATACCTAGAACTACACCATTACCATGACCTAGACCATCACCTAGACCATGGAAAGATAAGGAATAACAAGGGAAGGCTTGGCAAGGCAATGTCTAGGTATAGTTATAGGTCTAGGTATGGAAATGCAAGGAAATCCAAGACAAGACATGACAAGGCTAAGCAAAGACAAACATGGAAAAGAAAGGAACAATCTAGTTCTAGGTCTAGGTCTAGGTCTAGGTCTACATGCTATATCTTCTTATAAAAGTTATTGAGTTGAAAGGTTAGCTTTTATTTCTTTGATTTGAAATAAGTCCTTGAAGTTATGTTTTTTTCATGCAATCTAAAAGAAATTATGGATCAATATTTTAATGATACTACACTGTAACGATGAAACATAAACCTACTGAGTGACATCCCTTTCTATGTAAATCCTATTAGTTATGATAATCCATGTTTCAAAACTATGAAGATACCTAATATATATGATTAAAGAGAGCTTATGTTATGACATTGAAATTCTCATGCAAGTATTTTATCTAAGATAGATGGGATAACAAGTTGTAGAATTACATGCTTATTGAATCCTTTGATTGTAATTTTTAGGTATTAAACTTCTTCCTTTAGTACAAGCATTATTTTTCTAAGAGAGAAAAAAGGTATGATACGTGAATGCCATTGTTTTTTTATTAAATTAACTTGAAAACAAATTATCTCTAATGATGAAAATAACTATATTTTTACAAACAATTAGTTTTATGAATACCATAATGAAAGTACCTTTTAAATGAATTGTGGTTAGCCAAGGCAAGGCATGGCATGGAAATTCAAGCAAAGGAAATGCATGGAATGATGAGGCAAGGCATGGCATAGAATGGAATGGCATTGCAAGGCAAGGTAAGGTAAGCCATGGTACGACATGACAAGGAAAAGCATGGCATGGAAAGGCTTGGCATAGCATGGAATAGCATGGCATGGAAAGGAAAGGCATGGCATGGCATGGAAAGGCAAGGCATGGTATGGTAAGGAAATCCATGGCTTGGGAGGTCAAGGAAAGGAAAGGCATGGGAGAACATGGCAAGGAATGGCATGGCATGGCATGGCAAGGCATGGGATAACATGGCAAGGCATGGAAAGGCAAGTAAAGGCATAGAATTTCATGGAAAGGTATCGTATAGAAAGGCATGACATGGAAATAAAGTACAAGGTATGGAATTGCATGACATGGAAAGGCAAGGCATGGCTTGAAAATGCATGGATTGGAAAGGCAAGGCATGGAATGGCATGGCTAGGAAATCCATGGCATGGAAGGGAAGGACATGGAAAGGCATGGTATGGCATGACATGACAAGGCAAGGCATGGATTGGCAAGGCAAGGAAAAGAAAGGAAAGGTATGACATGGAATGGGAAGGAATGACAAGGAAAGGAAAGGCATGGCATGAAATGGAATGGCATGGAAAGGAAAGGAAATGCAGGGAATGACATGGGATGGGATGGAAAGGAAAGGTATGGCATGGTGTGGCATGGCATGTAAATCCATGTCATGGTATGGAAAGGAAAGGAAATGCAAGGCATGGCATGGCATGGAAAGGAAAGGAAATTCAAGGCATGGCATGGCATGGAAAGGAAAGGAAATTCAAGGCATGGCATGGCATGGAATGGAATGGGAAAGCATGGCATGGAATGGAATGGGAAAACATGGCATGGGAAAGCATGACATGACATGGAAAGGAAAGAAAATGAAAGGTATGTCATGGCATGACATGGAAAGGAAAGGCATGGAATGGAAAGGAAAGGTGTGGCATGGCATGACAAGGAAACGCATGGAAAGGCATGACATGGAAAGGAAAGGCATGGAAAGACATGGCATGGCATGGAATGGAAAGGCAAGGCATGGCCTGGAAAGGAAAGCCAAGGCAAGGCATGAAATGGCATGAAAAGGAATGTAAAGGCATGGCATGATGTGGAATGGCACGGAAAGGCAAGGGAAGGCATGACATTAAAAGACATGACATGGAATAGAAAGGAACGACATGGAAAGGCATGTCATGGCATGGAAAGGCAATGCAAGGCATGGCATGGGATGGCATGTAAAGGTAAGGCATGGAATGGAAAGGCATGGAAAGGAAATGAAATGCAAGGCATGGCATGGAAAGGGAAGGAATGGCATGGAAAGATAAGAAATGTCATGGCAAGGAAAGACATTACATGGCAAGGCAAGGTAGGTCATGGCAATGAAAGGAAAGGAATGGCATGGCATGGCGTGGAAAGGAAATGAAAGGCATGGCGTGGCATGGAATGGAAAGGAAATGAAGGGCATGGAAAGGCATGACATGGCATGTAAAAAACACTTCATTGGATGGAAAGGAAATTTGTGATATAAAGTTAAGTCATATGTCCCTAGAAAAAATGTTTTTTATTTATTTGGATAAAAAATGTTTATTTTTGTGTGATGYTTGTTTAATTGCAATCCACATTTCGATTTTAGTTTTYCTTYGCATAATTTTATGGAAATCTATATATTTATTGTTGTATAGGTTAAAATGGGAAGCTACCTGGAAAGACATGCAAGGAGGGATTAGCCTAATTTACATCATAGTCRTGTTAAAGGGATTTGTAAATGTAAGAACCTATATTTTGTCCTTAGAAGGTTAGAACTTTGATTTTTACTTATCATAGTTATCCATTGATTAGTATTTGTTGGATTTAGTTAGAATCATATGGAMATTTGATAWTTGTACATATAGATCTATTTATCTATTATGGGATATCATTTTTATTTTTATATGTTTATGATGATGATAGTTTTATTATTTGTTTAAACATGAAAATTTAAATGTGGAACTTTGGTATGTGAATACTAATTCATAGTTATGTATAAGAGATGCAAGGCGTCATGTAAATAAACATACATTTTGTAATTGAACATTAATACAAATAAGGATTCTCATATGAAATTTGCAATGTATATGAGCTATGTGATATCCAAATGACTATAATGTTGAGGTGACCAAGGCATGGAAAGGAAGGTAATGGCATGGCATGGCATGGAAAGGCAAGGAAAGGCATGTCATTTCAAGTCAATGTAAGTCAAGTCATGGCATGTAAAGG
Source organism: Picea engelmannii (assembly GCA_009831015.1). Taxonomy (NCBI): domain Eukaryota; kingdom Viridiplantae; phylum Streptophyta; class Pinopsida; order Pinales; family Pinaceae; genus Picea; species Picea engelmannii. The sequence goes on along the minus strand of ML793221.1, from coordinate 11,331 downwards.
TAAGAAATGTAAAGGAAATCCATGGCATGGAAAATCAAGGAAAGGCATGGAAAGGTGTAGCATGGAATGGAAAGGGAAGGCATTTCATTACATGGCATGGAAAGAAAAGGTATGTACAAGTATGTCATGGCAAGGAAAGGTAGGACATGGCATGGCATGAGATGGAAATGAATGGAAATGGAAGGAAAGGAAAGGCATGGCATGGAAAGGAAAGACATGGCATGGAAAGGAAAGGCATGGTAAGGCAAGGCATGGCATGGAATGGCATGGGAAAGCATTTCATTTCATGGCATGGAAAGTGAAGGAAACAGAAGGCAAGGCATGGCATGGGAAGTCAAGGAATGACATAGTCACAACAAGTCAAGGAAAGGCATGGTAAGGAAAGGCATGACAAGGAAATGTAAGGTAAGAGAACACAAGGGAAGGAAAGGAAAGGCAAGGAAAGACATGGAAAGACATGGCATGGAAAGGAAATGCATGTAAAGACACGGCATGGTACGGCAAGGCATGGCATGGCATGGCATGGAAAATAATTTCATTTTATGGCATGGAAATTGAAGGAAAGGAAAGGCAAGGCATGGCATGGGAAGTCAAGGAATGACATAGGCATGGCAAGTCAAGGAAAGGCATGGTAAGGAAATGCATGACAAGGAAATGTAAGGTAACATAACACAAGGGAAGGCAAAGGCAAGGCTAGGATAGGCAAGAAAGGCAAGCAAAGGCAGGGCAATGATATGAAAGAAAGGAAAGAAAAGGAAATGTAAGGCAAGGCTAGGCATTAATCACATACTTTGTTGTGAACACCGCATCCACTTGGTATCTTTCACATTCATCCATGGAGTTGGATACCTTGGAATTTGCAAATGTGGAATGATTTCATGCATGCATGTTCTTGGAGGGAACATTCCATGTGGACACTTGGAATTTGAATTGGCTTGATGCCTATTTTTGGTGGTGTGTCCCCTTCATGAGCATTATTTGGTGCATAGTACTACTGTTTTTGGATGAGAAAAAAATTATTTGGAGAGCCTAATGTCAACATATTGTAACATGGTCAACCATGGATTGAGGATAGATCTAACTAATTCATTATTATAATATTTATTTGAGTTGTCATAGAGTTAGTTAACACATAGTAATATTTTATTTTATAAGAGAAGAGACTCGCTCTATAAATAAGAGTTCTCTCTCTCCTTTGTAAAGGGTGGAAGATTTGGGTATTTAGGATATTTCCTCTTGGGCTTCATTGTAGAACATTTTAGCAAGCTTAACGGAGAATTTGAGGTATATTTTCATTTGATATGAAGCTTTATTGTGAACTCATATTTTATGAGTTGATTTTGTATTAAGAAACCCTTGTAACATGTTGTGATTTTCATTATAAAGAACCATGCTTCATTTTGGATAGACTAATGTAAGGTTTCAACTCTCTTATTTTTATTGTGATTACGTTACCCTATATAATTGTTATTATTGTTTCCTAGAGTCTTAACTAGGATGGGTTTTCATCCTTTTGTCAAATTTAGGTAATGAGAACCATTAATTGCATATGGATTTAGCACCTAGAAATCTTTTCCACAATTAGAGATTCGCTAATGCGTAATAGAAGTGTTTATAATAAATTTAGAGAAAGCAAACTATTCTTACTTACATAGACTTCAAAAATAAATTAATCGAGTTAAATAAATTCATACATCCATACACATAAAATTCATACACTTTGAAATTCATACATTCATCAACATAAAATGCAGAAACAATGAGATTCATAAAAAAAGTGTCGTGAAATGTGTGTGTGTGTGTGTATTCAACATCGTCTAAATTGTACATTTTTTACAAACTAACACCTCCTTCCTAATATAAAAAATGACAACAAGTACCCTAACATAAAAAACAACCATATGGTGGCCTACACACAAAATGACAGTCATTGGTCACTCATTGACCACTGCCACTCTTTTCACCCTCAAGATCATCCTAAAAATCAATATTCCTTCTCTTGTTCAAAGAACCACATCGAGTGGTTTTGGGCCTAGGCGTCGTTCATCGCTTTGGAGACTGCACAAAGAAAACAAAAATGTTATATTTTTTTCCACAATGAATTAAAATACTTACAAAATGATACTTTGTAATTCAACATAAGACAACTCATCATAGATGGTATTGACAATAGTGAGGGTGTTACCTAAATTCGGACACAGCTATGATTTAGTTAATAAGATTTTATTATTCTCAGTTTAGTATAAATAATTGATTTGTTTTCGATTTTGTTTGGATCGCTTTTTGAAACAATTATGTATGGATAGTCGATTGGGTGTGATTTCGATTAAGTTCTGTTTGTATCTAAACAATCCTGTTGACTTCAATTTACCAGGAACGATTATGTTTTAGATTGAATCAATATTTTCATTTTGGATTATGATTGTATTCCGCCCACACACAAAATTTTTTTGCTAAATTCGAACACGGCTCTGTTTTGATTTTGCATAACGATTGTGTCGATCTTAAATCAGTTCAATTCGCCTGTTTGATTTGATTTGCAAATGATTGTTCTGTGCCACGATTAGCATGATCGTTTGTATATGATTGATATAGGTCTATTAATTTTAAAAACGATCCTGCTGATTTCGTTTTGATTCGAAAATGATTTTGTTAACGGATGAGGCGACATAAACTATTACCTGAATGATTTGTTTGACCGGTTTCAGTTTGTGCCGATCGAAATTGGTTCATGAAAATGATTTCATTGCTGTCGAATTATCTAATTGTTTCTGTCTACCCCGAATTGGTAATAACAAATGTTGAACAGAGTGCATGTATCTCTGTTTCCATTCATTTGACCACGATTTCGTTTGCTCTCAAATTAGCATAGAAGTTTTGATTCGAATGATTCGTTTGGTTTCCAATTAGCAATTAAATATTTGTTTAATAGTTTGAATATGATTGTTTAAGTTTTGGATTGATTTTAAAATGATTATGTGCTCAAATTAGACCATCTACAGAATCGCAAGATTCTGTAGCTAGTCTTAAAAATTAGATTTTTGTCAATTTTATCAATAAAATATCCTCTAAACTTGTCTATTCTTGTCTTCTCTTAGGTGCATACGAATTACAATGATCAATTGGGCATGTTGTGGCAGTTTAGGAGATACTTTGGATATGTTTTTGGTTTTAGGTTGTTAGCTTGAGTCAGAAATAGAGACTTGGGATATTATCCCCAGATTTTTGTAAACTTTTTTTATAACTCCCACAGGAATGTTTTACCCTGTGGGAGGTCATTAAATACTTGTCATTTTTTGTAATTAACATCATCATCATCACTGTTGGGAGAACCAAACTATGGATTTATAATAATACAGACTGGGATGAAAGTTGATGTCTTGTAACAGCTTCCGCTTTCAACATATCAAACTTTTGTTTCAAGTTTTCTCCATATCAGTTTGCAATTAAGTATTGACTACTTTAGCTATCGTAATTCATTGCAGGTTGATGTGATTTGGTTTATATGTTATCCATATCTGATCTCTTTTATTTAAAAAATACAGCATTTACTCTATTTCAATTTAATAAATACAGGTTAATCTTTTTCGTTAATTGAATTGTTTTGTACAAATTTTGCACAAGGATTTATCTGACTGCGATAATTTGTTAATCATAAGATTGTTATAATTTTTTATGTCATGCTTGTCCTGTTATTGATATTCGGAGAGCACAACTGCTTCTTGTTTACGAGAAGCTCGTGGAGAATCTGGTGCGGTTTTCCTCCCACCGAACAACTAAATCAACCATTGCATACAGGACAAACCTGAAGCGTTACTTCAGGTCAGTTTGCTATTTATTATTTAATAGTTAGTTTATTAGTGTTATTTAAGTAGTTTAGATAGATATATATATAGTTCAGATTTATAGTTAGAGTTATTATTTTAGTTGCTTAGCTTAGATAGTTTTTATTTAATTTCTTTCTCAGAAAATTATAAAAATCCAAAAACAATAGTTTCGCTATCTTAGGACAGTTTATCAATGATTTTTGCAGGTTTTCATTTAAATCTATAATCTGTAAATATTGCATATTTGTAATGGAATCTGATTGTTAATTGAACATTTAATTTTATAGAATTATAGTCGTATGATTTAGGTAATAGATTGTATATTTGTAGTTTAGATTTGTTTATTAATTTGTTTTAATTATTGTTTTGATTTTGATTAGTTCTTTAGTGTAGTTTTCATTTGTTCTTCTAGGACTTAGATCGGCCAACGGAGCCGCTAAACCGGTCATGGTGGTTCATCTCAAACGGCTTGGGTTATTTAGACAACCTCGGACCGGATCCACTCTTCCAATTGGCGAGCCTTCAATTTCGCCTGTGAACAGGTAGTCACCTTCTATTAACTAAAATGGATTACTAATAATGAAAATTTATATCATTATCAATAATAATAATATTAATTATTACTATATTTTATCTAAATAATGTATTCTTGTTTTGGTTAATTTATTATTATAAATTACTTTTCATATATTTCTACATCTTGAATCCATTTGTACATCCATTTCTACATTGAAAAATAAATTTTAAATAACAAAAATAATAATTTAGTGATTTATATCAAAGGATTCCAGCGAAAAAAATGCTATTTCCTATTTATTATTTGAATACTTGAATACTTTTATGTTTATAAGTAATAATAACCCTTTCATCACCGTGTCATCATCTAGTCAACTACATTAATTTTTGGACCTTCATGTACGAACAGATAAGGAGTTTTAATGACTATCGTACATTAGATAATACTATCAAATAAAATTATCAATCATTCTACATAGTTCTTTGCGAGTTTTGGTAAAAACAATTATCACAAATCTGAATGACGCACATGATTGGGTCAAACAAAAATTAGAACCCTAGGAAGCTCAAATAATTGGCTTTCAACTTTGCACATCTCTTATGTCTACTTTTCAGACGTACATGATTAGGTCAAACAAAAATTAGAACCCTAGGAAGCTCAGATAATTGGCTTTCAACTTTTCACATCTCTTATGTCTACTTTTCAGACGCACATGATTGGGTCAAACAAAAATTAGAACCCTAGGAAGCTCAAATAATTGGCTTTCAACTTTTCACATCTCTTATGTCTACTTTTCAGCGTAAAGTTTCTTTCGTTTTCCTCCCGCTGAAAAGTCTACTTCATGTCACCTGCCTTTGCACGGTTCCACGTCTACTTTGTTTTCTGGAAACGATTTCCAACCACAGAGGTCTCCAAGTAACACGAAGATTATTGTTTTGTTGACATAATTTGAGAGTAAGTAAAAGCTGGAGAAGAAAGCAAAAGCTGGTCCTCATTTGATTTATCGTTCGCAACGGCAATTCACTGAATGAACGTTCAACAACTACACGTACGCGGTGATATTCCAGGCCAAGTATGCTGGACACTGTTATTTCGTTGACATGTCCAGTCGTAGAATATATTATTATTCTCCTGTCATCCGAATCAAGGAGTAAAATGCCTTACAGAACAAAATCCCTATTATTATAATACGTTCCATTAACAAGGACAACAATCAGAGGGATTCAAATCAAAGGGGTGGTAGGTGATCCATGTGCCGATGATTGAAAATTGGACGATGATGGGCTCCATCTTTAAGCAGGCTTTGTCAATCTCCCTTCTTAATTTGTGTTT
>ML793220.1:292939-316451 GCA_009831015.1 Picea engelmannii | reverse complement strand
CATAGCAGTGGATCTGGAAAAGATTGAAGCAATCAAGAGTTGACCAGTGCTGAAAAACATTTCATAGGTTATATCATTTATGTGTCTAGTTGGTTACTACAAGAGATTCATTGTGGGATTCTCTAATATTGCACACATAATAACATCTTTGCAAAAGAAAGGAGTAAAGTTTGAGTGGAGTGCCAAGTGCGAAGAAAATTTCAAGTGCTTAAAGGATTTGCTAACAAGTGCCTCTATTTTAAAAGTTGTAGATTCAGATGAGGATTTTGGTGTGTGCACATATGCATGCAAGGAAGGGCTCAGTGGAATCCTTATGCAAAATGGACATGTAATTTGTTATGAGTCTAGAAAATTGAAGGAGCATGAAGTAAATTATGTCACACATGACTTAGAGTTGGCAACCATAGTACATGTCTTAAGAATGTGGAGGCATTACCTTTTAGGAAGAAAAATTGAATTGAGGACAAACCATAGTGGTCTGAAATATTTGTTTGAACAACCAACATTAAATGCTAGACAAACTAGATGGATGGAGTTTTTGAGTGAATATGACTTTGATATCAAGCACATAAAGGAAAAGACAACAAGGTAGTTGATGCACTCAAAAAAAGGGTGCATAAAATGCATGTTGTAGCCATTAGTATGTACATAACATATTTGAAAGATAGAATTCTAGAAGTTGTAATAGTAGACCATCATTATGTGTAGGTAGTCCAGATTATTTTCGGCACAAAATGAGAGCGGAGATATAATAAATAAATGCACAGAGATATCGTGGATATCCAATAATATAACAGAAACATATCAGAGATGAAACCATAAAAACAGAGATATAGTAATACACGATTTCTATTAATAAAAGAAATGTACAGAGACTGTAAAAATACAGAGTGAAAGACTCGCTAGAATGGTGGTAGCTTATCTCTGAGAAGAGATGTGACGACTACTCGCATTCGCAAGAAGATCATTACAATGAGGCTCTGAAGGATTTTTTACAATAAACATGAATGTCAAAAAACCTAACCCTGGGAGATGAAGCGCCAAAAGTCATGTGGGCCTCATTTGGGTAAGTCGATACATCAACTTCCCGGGGACGTAACTTTTGCATATGATCTTGGTTTGACACATATGATACATCGTTAGAAATATCTATCTGAGGACTAAAAATGTTGATAGAAAAACTTATATTGATATTCGTCGATCGGTTGATGCCCAAAAAACATCATTCAAAACGGCTCTAGAAGTTTAGGACCCGAAAAATTGCCAAAAATAGTTAATTACCAAAATTGCCAGAAAATTGTTTTGAGCCAGTTGGAAAAGGTGGGTGGCCACCGATATCTACCTAGATCAATCCTCCCTCCTTAGGAAGAAATGGTCTCTATTGCATTGAGTTCCCGGGGGAGAGAGGGAAGCGTTTGTTGAATCTGAATCTTGGTGAGTTGCTTTCCTTGCTGGAGACGTCGCGTTGCTAGGTTTGTGGAAGGGTGTCACAAACCTATTGAAGTTGAGTCTATTCAACAAGTCGAGCTACATGAGAGGTCTGTGTGCAGAAGGAATTTTTACGCTTTGTTGCAACCTTGTCGACCTACTTCTGTTGGATAGAAGGTGCTTGGGGCGAGACTGTAATGGTTGCAGTGTCCTTTTGTTCCCCTTTTGAAAAGATTGTGAAGAAGTTGAATTGTGTAGTATGATATACTACCTTGCGACATTGTTTAGGTCGAACAATAGTTGGAACTACCTCTGGTATTCTGTAGAGATGACCCCCTAGAGAAACAATGACACTGCGAGGTCGAGACTCATAAACAACATGGCGCTTCCACATATATGGTTGGCCCAAGAGAACATCACAGACATCCAGTGTGGAAACATCACATAATACCTCATCCTTGAAGGGTTGGATGTCGTATGACAATCGACACTGTTGGCTGACACAAATATCTCGTCCCTGGCGAAGCCACCCGATGTTGTATGGTTGCGGGTGTGGTGTTGTTGACAATCCCAATTGTTTGACAACCTCTACTGAGATGAGGTTCTTCTGGCTTCCACTATCAACAATAAAATGCAGCGGCGTCCCCTTCACCCACATTTGTGAATGAAAAAGGTGATCCCCCTCTTCAGGATCTATTGGTTCTTCTGGTTGAATTGTTGCGGTCACGACAATAGCAGTGGGGTCTATGTCGATGATCTATCTTTTACCATTATTTTCATAGTCATATTCTGAATCAAGGTTCGACTCCTTGTCTTTGATCTCAGCCACCAATGAATGTTTTGAGTGACAATCATCGATGTTGTGCAAGGGGATTTTTGGAAATCGCACCATTTTTCGGTGTCCTTCTTTGTCTTCACGTGACCCTTCTTTTCATGTGGCTTGGACTAGTTTTCGGGAGACTGTTTGTTAGGGTCGTATTTATCATACTTTGGTTGTTGTATATTTGCAGACCCAAACCCCTGTTTGTTCTGGTGCTTAAATTTCTGCTCGATTTTAACAGCATATCGATAAGAAACACCAAGTGATGAGATGTCCAGAAAATCCATTTCAGTTTGGATGTGTCTGTGTAGATCCCCATGGTATTTCAGAACCAAATGTCGTTCGGAGTCTTTGATACCCATATTGGTGCGCAATGTATGGAAGGTATTGGTGAACTTCGAAACTGCTTGTCTCTTCTCTTGCCGCAATGTGGTCCATCTCACGTGCTGGTCCTCATAGTTGCCAACAGGGTAATACTGTTCCTTTACCGCATCAACAAAAAAATCCCAAGTGGGCTCGACCCCATATATTCCAGACTCCTATGTGGAACTTTGCTCCCAGTAAGTTTCCCACCAATGTTTGACATGGGGGAGAGCTTTGAGGAGTGTGAAGGTGATCTTTCCCCTGTCGGAAAAATTATGAACAGAGAAATAACCTTCTAACATATTTAACCATTTGTTTAGGGAATCCGCATCTATCTGTCATTCAAATACGAGAATATCAAAATTAACATGTACCTTGAAAGGAGAGGTGCTTCCAAAGTGGTTTTTTGATGAAGATGCACTTGTTGCTATCAACAAACATTGAAGGATGTGGGAAAAATTATCCATCATTTCGTCCCTCTGTCGCGTGAGAGCTTGCTCAAGCAACATATTGATAGGATCGTTTGCTCCATCATTTTTATTTTCTTCTGCCATGGAGGGTTTCTTGGGCGTGCGAGAGTGATTGTCTCCAAGAGAGACAAGCTCGAGACCCAACTTTCTATACTCGAACCTCATCGAGAACATGCACTGAAAAATGATCAAGAGCAGCCTGCTTTGATACCACTGATCCAGATTATTTTCAACACGAAATGAGAGCGGAGATATAATAAAGAAATGCACAGATATATTGTGGATATCCAATAATATAACAGAAACGTATCAGAGATGCAACCATAAACACAGAGATACAATAATACACGATTTCTATTAATGAAAGAAATGTATAGAGACTGTAAAAATAAAGAGTGAAAGACTCGCTAGAATGGTGGCAGCTTATCTCGGAGAAGAGATGTGATGGCCACTTACATTCGCAAGAAGATCATTACAATGAGGCTCTGAAGGCCTTTTTACAATAAACAGGAATGTCAAAAAACCTAACCCTAGGAGATGAAGCGCCAAAAGTCATGTGGGCCACGTTTGGATAAGTCAGTACATCAACTTCTCGAGGTCGTAACTTTTGCATACGATCTTTGTTTAACGCATACGATACATCGTTAGAAAGATCTATCCGAGGAATACAATTGTTGATAGGAAATATCATGATGATAGTGAATATCATAATCATATTCGTTGACCAGTTGATTCCCAAAAAACGTCGTTTAGGGCCTCAAAATGGATCCGGAAGTTCAAGACCTGAAAAACTACCAAAAATAGTAAATTACCAAAATTGCCAAAAAAATGTTTTGAGCCAGTTGGAAAAGGTGGGTGGCCACCGATATCCACTTGGATCAGTAGGTTAAGAAAAACTTACAGTAGAATGCCATACAACATAAATATAAGGAGTACAAGCTAGAAGAGGATGGAATCCTCTTATTTTGAAACAAAGTTTATGTTCCCAATTCTCAGGAATTGAGAAATTTAGTTCTAAAGGAGATGCATAGTGTGTCATACGTTGGACATCCAGGATATCAAAAAACTATTACAGTTGTAAGAGGCCAATATTTTTGGCGTGGTATGAAGAAACATGCCATTGATTATTTGGTTAGATGCATGGAATGTTAGAAGGTAAAGGTTGAACACAGACATCCCCCAGAATTTTGCAGCCATTACCCATTCGTAAATGGAAATAGGAAGTTGTTACTATCGATTTCATTACCAAATTTCCTAGGATAGAAAGACAACATGATTCCATCATGGTAGTGGTGGACAAGCTTACAAAGGCGACACATTTCATTCTAGTAAAAGTAACTCATAGCATCCAATATTTCATAAATTTATATGAAAGAAGTTGGTAGGCTACATGGTGTACCTAAGACAATAGTGTCGGATCGAGATCCCAAGTTCATTTCCAATTTTTGGAAGGGGTTTTTTAAAGGATTTGGGACCAATTTTAATTTCAATGCAACATATCACCCATAGTCAAATGGGAAGACATATAGAATTAATCGAATAATTGAAGATATGTTGAGAATGTGTGTAATGGACAAGCCTTCTAAACAGAAAGTCTATATCCATTTAGTTGAGTTTGCATACAACAATGGGTATTAGGAATCATTGAAGATGAACATGTTTGAAGCATTGTATGGCATAAAATGCAACACACCAGTAAGTTGGGACAACCCAACAAACAGAGTCGTGATTGGGCCCAAGTTGTTAAAGGAAATGGAAGAAAACATGATAAAGATCAAGAAAAATTTGAAAGATGCACAAGATTGACAAAAGAGTTATGTTGATAAAAAGAGAACAAATAGGGAATTTAAAGTGGGAGAGCATGCATTTTTAAAAGGTAAAGGCAAGAGAAGCTCGCTAAAATTGGGAAGTTGCCCAAAGTTGGAAACGAGATATTGTGGGCCCTTTGAGGTCTTAGAAAATATAGGACCAGTTGCATACATTTTATCATTACGTGCATCCATAAGAATTCATAACATGCTCCATGTGTCTTTATTAAAAAAGTATGTACTTGAGCCTAATGATATGATTGATTGGAATGTGGTCCAGGTGGAACACGAAGGGGATTTCTGGGTGGAACCAGTGTGCATCCCAGATCTTAAATTCAAAGTTCTCAAGAACAAAACCATCTGCTTGGTAAAGGTTCAATGGACCTATTACGATCCTGAAGATGTTGCATGGGGGTGCGAAGAAGCCATGCAGGGAGCATACCCACAAAATTTTGAAAATTTTGAAGAAAATTGAATAGACATTTGTACATAAGTGAATGAAGACTCCATCTTGGAAACTGAAGTTCTCGGAGCCACAACTCTAAATTTTTTTGTCCAACTGATGTGTGGGTTGAGGGGAAAGGGGGGTTTCTGGTTGGAATTGGTGTGTGAGTCATTAAGTTGTGGAATTATCAAGTATTTTGATGTAATGTTTTTATATATGTCAATGTGTAAACTGTATGGTTATGTGTATTAAGAACAATGCAATTTGTAGGGGGAGGGGAATGTAAAATCTCCATTTTCAAACCCAAAACTAGCATTAAGTATTGTAAATGTAGTATGTGGCCGAGAGCCAAGCGATGTGTATTATAAATGTGATGTATGGTCGAGAGCCAATATGTAGACAATGTAAATTGAAATATAATGAATGAAATGTATCTCCAGCTATAGACGGACATAGACATAGGTTTGGGGCTAAGTATCCACAAGAGAGGGAAGGGTTCTGAGGGGGGAGAATCACCCATGTCTATTAAACCAAAACCCATTTCTCATTTCCTTCAAAACTATCCTTACCATGAACCTTCCATTAGTTGTTGAGTGTTCTAGAGCCCAATCATTGAATTCGTGTAAGAGGGTTGGTGTGAGAGTCACTTCCCATGGTTATAAAGAGCATGGGGATTGAGTACAATTATCTTGGAGAAGAGTACAAGTCAAGAAAGCAAGAGAAAGAGAGGAAATTTGTATGGGTAAAGGAGCAGATTTTGCACATTCATGTTTTTGCATAGAGAGTTGTTTTTACATGGAGTTTTCTAGCCAACAATGGATTTCTGAGTGTGGGAAATTGAAGGTAGTTATTATGGACATGTTTGGTTGTTGATTGGAGCTGTAATTTCATAGAGAAATAGGTTGTGTGTCTGGGAGTGATGATTTGTTTGGAATTCATCAAAGAAGTAGGTGTTTTGGCTATTGGGTGAATTTGTATTACAGTTGTAGAATTCCCGAAGTCCCAAAAAGTAGAATTTATTTCCAACCTATGCTGGAATCCCTGGAGGGGAGTGGAAAGGCCTGAGGGACTATGAGAAATGAAGGGGAATTCCATCCCTTGGGTTGCACAAGTTGAGAGGAAGTGAGCTAGTGGAATGGAATTAGCTATGAGTTTAATTGTTGAGAGTGGAAAATTAGTCAACCTTAGGGACCACTATGTCTTGTGGATTCATAGCCCCATATCGGGGGTGTCTTGTTGTTGAGAACTGGAACAAGAAGGATATAGTTGGGAGGAGCATATGTCCTCTGCAGTGGGTTGCATACTTGTATAAGATAAGTGTTATTATCGGATGTGTTGATGTCTTAAATGTTGATATATATTTGTTGTGCATTTTACTCTGATTTATATTAGTTATAAATGTGTTTTGGGAGTAGAATGATGCAATTAAATCCATGTTTACATGGTTGAATATTGTTGTATGTTATTTAATTGCACAGTTAAGAAATTGTATTTACATTTTTAAGTAGTATACAAAGTTAAATGATTTTAGTTGTCATGTTGTGTGATTATTTCTGCATTTTGATTTAGTATCAGAAATTTTATGGGGTCATTTTAGTAGTGACGTGTCCCAGTTGGGGGTTGGGTACATTACAAGAAAACAACCCTTGGGTTTACTTGAATTTATTTGGTTTACTAGTGTAATGCTCTTGAATTTCCTTAGGTACCTCAGTAATACAAGGCTCAACAAACAAAGGCTCAAAGTTCAATACCCTCTCCAACTCAACTACTATGTTTCTCAACTCCTACATCTCCTCTTGATTCCTCATGCTCTAATAATTTGATAATAGATTGATGCATTCTTAAAGCATAAGAAGTTTATTTACCTTTAGCTTTGAGATTAAATTCATTATTTTCTAGGATCTTTCACCTTTAAGCCTAATCCTAGACATCAACAATGTTCGACAACACAAGTATTCCAACAGAGGAAGGACACCTTCAGTAACCACTCACATAACCATATCAAATATCAACAAACCGATGTTTTTCACGTGGTAAAACCCCTACGGGGAAACATCCACGGCCCCAACCAACGCAACCACTTGGAGCAGTTTATTAATGAAAAATAAAAAGATTACAGAGAGTTTCTCACAATCGATCATCGACAAATGACCCTACATACTCTTTAAATAGAGATCATGGACCAAACAGGTGGTAATCCATAGATCAATGGTCGTTAAGATCGAGGAGAGTATGAACCGTCAGATCACTGTATGTTGGGAACATATTGTGACTGTCAGATTTCCTAACTACAAATGCATACTAATGCATACTAAAGAAACACACTTTTACCTAACAACACATTAGACCAAGTAGATCTTAACTAACTCCTAAGTGTCTAAATATCCTAACATTCCCCCTTAAGAACAACTTGGGATAGGATTGAAGGATTTACAATGTTGACATAATAGGAGAAGGAAGGATGCATTAAAGCCTGTCCCCCCTTAATGAAAACTTATTGAACTCCTAACATAGATCGAAGTTTGGAAAACTTCGCTTCTATAAGAGACTTTGTGAAAATGTCTTCAACTTGATCTTTTGTAGGGAAAAATATCACTTCAATAACTTGATCATGAATGAGCTTTTTTATGAAGTCCATGTGTAGCTCAATGTGTTTTATGTGTTGATGTTGAACTAGGTCTTTGGCGAGCTTGATGGCACTCTGATTGTCGCAACAAAGGCTGGTCAGATGTTGTTGCTTGAGTCCAAACTCTGAAAGGATATGTTGAAGCCACAGGGCTTCCTGACTTGCATTTACCATTGCTCGATACTCTGCTTTTGTTGAAGAAAGTGCAATAGCATGTTTCTTCTTACAGGCCCAAGTGAAAGGTTCTGAACCAAGGTTGAAAACATAACCTGCAGTAGACTTCCGATCATCAGGGTCGTCGGCCCAATCTGAATCAGTAAAACCAACCAATAAAGGAGTCCCCCCTGAACTGTAATGTATCTCGAACTGAACTGTACCACAGAAACAACGAAGTATCATTTTAGCTTCTTTCCAATGGCTTTCATGGGGTGTTTGCATATACCGGGAAACAAGACCAACAACAAAGGAAATATCAGGACGGGTATGAGTCAAGTATAAGAGGTTACCAACTAACTGGCGGTATAGGGTGGAAGAAATATTGACTCTAGACTGGAAGGGAGAAGGGACTCATTTACAATCATCCATGTGAAAGCGATGAAGAAGGTCAAAAGAATACTTAGACTGGGAAAGAAAAATTCCTTCATTGGTTTGCAAAACTTGGAGGCCAAGGAAATAGTGCAAAAATCCTAAGTTTGTCATTTCAAATTTCTTCTTAAGGCTGGTTTTCTCATGGTTTAAAAGTTTTGAGTCACTACCAGTAAGGATAAGGTCATCAACATAAAGGACAAGGATTATGAGATGGTTTACTACTTTCTTAGTATAGACATTAGGATCATAATGGCATCTACAGAATCCAGTGTCAATAAGAAAGTTGTCCATTTTGGCATACCAAGCTCGGGGAGCTTGCTTAAGACCATAAAGAAATTTATTAAGACGACAAACAAGGCTAGAGTCATTCTGAACATACCCAGGAGGTTTTTCAGTGTAGATTTATTCTTGCAAATCTCCATGCAAGAAGGCGTATTTAACATCCATCTGATGGACCCCCCATTTATGTGAGGCAGCAAGGGCAAGAACAAGGCGGATGGAATTCATTTTCGCTACAGAGGCAAAGGTTTCATTGTAGTCAATTCCTTGAACTTGGGAAATTCCTTTGGCAACTAACTAAGCCTTGTGTCTTTCAAAACTTCCATCTAATGCATAATTAGTTCTGTAGACCCATTTACATATGACAAATTTTCTTCCTTTTGAAAGAGGTACACGATCCCAAGTATCGTTTTCCATTAAAGAACGATACTCTTCATTCATTGTTGTATCCCAATCTGGATGGCCTGATGCTTCTGCAAATGTCTTTGGATCATGAGTCTCTGAAACTTGAGACAAAAGAGAAGAGGCTCGTTGGAACTGTGAACATGTTTGACGTTGATATGAAGGATCACTGACAAGACCACCAGCTGCTTCTCATGTTGAATGGACCCATCTAAGAAGCAGTGGAACTGGTGTTGGTTCAGGTTCAAAGGACTCATCTGGAGGAAGGTGAGTAGGCATAGGTAGATTTTCATCCTCATTGTCATCATCTGAAGAAGAAACCAAAATAGGAACAGAAGAAGGCACAATCGTCGAATTAGGCTCGTAGGCCAAGAGATTTTCATCAAATTTAACATCTCTTCTAATAATAATTTCATTACAATGTGTTTGAAGAAGTCTATAACCTTTTACATCTTGAGAATAACCAACAAATATACACTTCTCACTTTTAGGCTGCAATGTTTTCCTTTTCTCATCGGGAATGTGAACCCATGCTATACTGCCAAATACACGGAAGTGACTTACATCTGGTTTAATTTTAGTCAAAGATTCTTCTGGTGTTATATTTTTAAGAGTCTTTGTGGGAGTGCAATCGAATATGTAATTTTCACAGTTGATCTCTTCCGCCCAATACTTTAGACTTGATCCCTTAGATTGGATCATACAATTAGCCATTTCTTTTAATGTGCGGTTATTTCTCTCAGCAACACCATTTTGTTGTGGTGTATATGGAACAATGTGTTTCATTTGGATGCTCTGTGTAGTGCAGTAACTTGTAAAATTATTGTTCACATATTCGCCTCCATTATTTGTTCTTAACTTTTGAATTTGATGTCCAGATTTATTTTCTACAAGGGCCTTGTAGGCCAAAAACTTGTCAAAAACTTTTCTTTTAAGTTTTAAGAAGTAAACCCAAGTACGTCTGGAAAAATCATCAATGAAAGTTAAGAAATAATTGCACCCAGAAAAAGAAGGAGAAGAAAGTGGACCACACAAATCATTGTGAACAAGTTGCAAAGGGCCTGAGGCGTGCCAAGAGGCACATTTGTCAAAATTGTCCTGATGATGTTTGTCGAGAACACAACCGGCACAAACACCATATCTGCATGAAACAAGAGGAAGACCAGTCACCATCTGTTGATTACATAGTTGTTGTAATGAGCGATAGTTTAGATGACCAAACTAATCATGCCAAATTTTGTTCAAGTCATCACTATGAGCAACAAAAACTGATGAAAAAGATGATGACCCAAATTGTCAAACTTGTACAACCTGGTAATATCATCAACAATTCCAGTTGCAAGAACATACTTAGGACCTTTTATATCCCTGATTACAACTTGGTGAGGTGAAAACTCTACGGTTTTACCTTCACCTGAATGAGTGATTTGATATAGTGATAGAAGGTTACAAGAAATACTTGGAACACATAATACATCATTGAAATGACCATTATCTACTTGAACTGCTCCAAATCCTACAACACTAAGAGATCTATCATCACCAACAAATATTTTATTGGTGTTACATTCATTTAGAGCAAAAAATATGTCTGTATCCTTATCCATATGATAAGATGCTCCTAAATCAATGAGCCACTCATAAGAAGAAGTAGTAGAATTTGTATTGAAGGAGAAACCAAAAGAGGAAAGTGCATGTCCATGAGAAGAAGAAGAAGAAGTAGAATCAATATTGATGGTGTGCTTCTTCATCGTTGCTTCTAAAGTTGCCATCTTCTTGAAACATTTGGACTCATCATGACCATATTTATCACAAAAGTTGCAATGTTTGTCAGTCTTCTTATTTTTATATTTTGCTCCTTTGTCACCATTAGGAGCTGAAGTTGTCTGAGCAGGTTTGGGACTCTTATGTTGTTCATTGTTGTAGCAAGGATGATTCTTCTTGGGATACTTGGGTTTATCTTGTTAATATTATGGTAGCTGCGGGAGGTATTTACCTCCACGTGTGAACCTGACGAGAATAGAAGACTCCGGGAAGCAAGAGAAACCCTAATGAGTTGGCTAATAACCTTAGAAGCCTTGTCGGCTCAAGAAGATAATTTATATTAGGCTATTAGCCTCTAAGAGAAGAAGTCGGCCATAAATAATAATAATATACTGAATAGACACATATCCAGAAGGAGAAGACGGCCCCAACAAAACTGACGGAACCACTATAAATACAGGGCGCCAGTTCTCATTTGACAACATATCAGAATTGCAGTTCCCAGTTTGGTGCGCATTGCAGTTGCAATCTTGTGCGCAGGTTTGGAGGAGAGCTGCTAGTGCAGCTGCAGCAGTGACAAGTTTTCAGTATTGGCTTGAATATCTCTTGGCTAGGGTTTGGGACTATCTGATCAGTCTTTTGTGTTGCGCTATCCTTGGAGAGATATGTGCTACCCTTTGTTTGGCTATCTAGCCTAGGGTTTGCTTCCAGAGGAATTCTCATTCAAGGTTAAGGTGCTCGGAGGGAGGCTTCATCTTATGGTTGGGTGATGAAGGTATCGTCAATGGTAAAATGAGCACACCATCTTCTATATTCTAACAGGTTATGGGCCCAAACCCCTTCAGTCAGCCTAAAACGATGGAAGGAAACATAGCCACTAGATATTGAGCTCGTTGAGGAACTGCCGCTAGGGTTACTAGCAGGAGTAGCTTCCAAAAGAACTGCAGCTAGGGTTACTAGCAGAAGCAGTTGCAGAAACCCTAAACCTCTTGTTGAGGCACCTTAAGTGATTGGAATGACCTATTCTCTGGATAGATCAATGCGCCCTGGCCCAGCGCATCCCCTGGTACTCTCAGAAGGCCAAGACGTGAAGTTTGAATTTATGGTCAAATCTAGGGTTTGACCAAGTCAAACAAGCCATGATGAACTCTATGAAGTCTGAGAACAAGATAGATGGAGCCTCTAACTTCAGAGCATGGAAGACAAGGATTGACCTCATCCTTGTTAAGAATAAAGTGTTGGATATTGTGAAAGGAAAGATCGTGAAGCCAGAGTTTAAAGAAGGAGAAGAGAAGGAACCACAGAACGTTGCAGCTATGGAGAAGTTCAAAGATGTTGACATCAATGCCATGAGTATCATAGTGGATTCTATAAAAGACCACTTTATACCCTACATCTCCCATCTTGACTCGTCAAAGAAGATGTACGATGCCCTAACAAATCTCTTCTCAGTCAGAAACATTGGACAAGTTATGAGTCTGAAGAATGAGCTCTGTGACATGAAGATGAATGATGACGATATCATAACATGATACTTTGTAAGGATCTCCCAGTTAAGAGATCAACTACAAGCTATTGAAGAGATCAATTCAGAAAATGAATTGGTGAACATAGTACTCAATGGTCTTCCCAAGACATGGGATGCATTTGCCGCAAGCATGAACACAAGGAAGGAGTACCCGACATTTGAAGAACTTTGGAATTGTTGTGCTCAAGAAGAATCAAGGATCAATGCAAAAGAGAAACCCCAAAATAAGTACGATGATCAAGCCTTCACAGCAAGATTCAATAAATTTAGGAACAAAAGGAAGTTTGGTTCAAGGAGGAAGCCAAATCAAGAGAAAGACATTTCAGAAATACAGTGCTTCAACTGTCAAAAGTACGGTCACTACAGGAATCAGTTTCCCAAGCTAAAGAAAAGGAAGGAGAAACACGAAGCATCGATTGTCGAAGAAAAGGAACCTACAAAGAAGACTAAGAAGGATGGAAGATACTTCTTCTACTAAAAGGTAACAACATTCTTCTTATTTCTTGTACATATATTGCTTGCATCATCTCTGTACATATCTTGTATATATATCTCTTGGAAGATAATGTGTTCCAAGAAGAACTATACCTATGAAAGAACAAACAAGATGAAAAGATTTATCATTAGATATTACACATGAAAGAATGAAATATATCATGTGAAAGCTATTACAAGATAAGCTGAAATCAGAAGAGACTTAGAAGTCAGACATCAAGAGAAATTGGAAAAAGACTTATGACGTTTTGTAGAAAACAACAAGATGGAAGTGTGGACTCTATTATACATTACATAAGACAATAAGGATGCATATGGAAGCATGGACTCTGTTAGACGGAGGGAGTCGATTATATGCACTCTTACATGAAGCAAGGGTTAGGAGGGAGCTAATCCTATGATCCATTGAAGATGATAAAATATACATCCATGGTAGCAGCCATGAAAAGACAGTACGTGTTCAGCTCAACCGCAGAAGAAGACCTCTTCGAAGAGAATCCTTAAAGCATTCTTGGTCGTCCATCCAAATCCGTGATCCTATGATGAAAGGAAGAAGTGGAATCTCTAGGGCATGGAATCTATAAGAAACTCCATGGACCCAAAGGTAAAAGAAAAGCATGAGGATTCCAAGAAAGAAAGAGGAACCATAAAAACCAGTCATTGTATCAAGAATCACAAGATTACCAGCCTGATATGAACTCAAAAAGAAATCAAGCAGAAGAACTAAAAGTCGTGATGAAGAATGGTGTACGAAAAACTTATGAATGAAAGCATTGGAAGATCCAGAACCAGAGGTTCTCCCAGATGGAGGGAGAAGACTATGATGATTACTTGCTCCAATACACCAGACATATCACTGCATGAGTCACTATATCATCCGCAACATCCATGAGTTGGAGTTCTACATCAGATGAATGCAAAGAATATTCTCCAGAGAAATTGAATAAAGAGTGTATGAAGAGAAATCTCAAGACTTTGAGGCATACCAGAAGAGGACTCATGTATGCAGATAGAAGAAGATAACTTGGTGGATAACCTCCAGTGCACAGAAGAAGCATGGTGAAGATTTCCTATAAAGATGACTACTCAGAGATCAGAACTCATGATGATAGAAGAAGTGCCACATAGATATGTTCCAGCTCTCCAACTATGATATACTCTATTATTCAGATCTACATGAAGCCTTCACAATATTCCAGACTAAAGTACATTTGAAATCAATCATTACATTATCCATGATGAAGTCTAGGAAGGAGGAGTAAATCTCGAGTATATTCCCACTGATGAGCAAACAATAGATATCCTGACAAAACCTCTATCCAGAATCAAGTTTGTATATTTCTGAGAGAAGACGGGGATCGAGAAGATTCTCCAAGCTAAGAGAAGGTACGGAAAATATTTTTGAAAAACATTTATTTTTGTGATTTAAATAACTCTCCAATTAGGAGGGATCATTTATCTTTGTAATTGATAAAATAGTCCAGATTGGACAGATGCTTTCCTGTTCGGAAAGTGGATTGAGATTTCTGACGGAAAGTGACTTCCCATTGTAGTTAACATGGGAGGGAGATTGATTGATGATGTATCATAGACAACGACTTCCCATTGTGGTTAACATGGGGAGTGGTCTAGGACAGTCATTCTTCTTGGCAGTCACTTTGAGTAGTGGTCAAGTAGAATGGTCTGCCTCGCCGGGTAGTCATTCTTTCGAAGTTCACAGTTGTGAGCAGTTTCAAAGAATGGTCTGTTTTGGAGGTTGATGCAGGACAAATATTCCTTAAGGCAGACTCATTCTCTCCAGGTTACACTTTGTTTAGTGTCGGAGGAATGGCCCGGGGTGGGGAATGGTCCAGACAATTATTCCTTAGGGTTGCACATTCTCTCTAGGGTGCACTTTGATAAGTGTAGGAGGAATGGCCCAGGGTAGGGAATAGTCCAGGCTCAGCAATCAGGGACAATCATTCCTTAGGGTTTATACATTCTCTCCAGGGTGCACTTTGATTAGTGTAGGAGGAATGGCCCAGGGTGGCGAATGGTCCAAACATTTCTTAGGTTTTATACATTCTGTCCAGGTGCACTTTGATTAGTGTAGGAAGAATGGCCCAGGGTGAGAAATGGTCCAGGCTCAGAAATCAGAAACAATCCTTCTTCCTTGTTTGTGAAGAATAGGGCAGATAGCCCATTACTGATGAGGGCAGATATTCTTTCAGATCTCACAAACGTGAGTGAAAGATTGGCCCAGAGGATTTAGTTTATCTTTAACAATATTTTTCTATGCAAGATGGCATCAGATGATTGTTATGGAGACTACCTGTCTCCAGACAGTAGAGATATACTACTGTGGTGGATATGTTCCATTGTTCGTGAGGCAGATATTCTTTTAGAGCTCACAGATGTGAGAGAAAGATTGGCCCAGACAAATCAGTTTATATCATAACATTTTTTCTATGCAGGATGCTATCAAATGTTTGTTATGAAGACTGTATGACAGTAGATGAAGACTAATGTGGTGAATATGTTTCATTGTTCGCAACCATACGTTGTTGATCAAGTACTTGTGTGTTACTTGATGTGGTAGTGAACCACTGGATTATAGTTATGTACTACTATGAATAGACATAGTTGTGCTCTATCCTTGTTCTAATTGCCTTGAAGACTATCAACAATTTATTGGAGATAATGATCATTCAGATGGATGATGAATAGAGATTTTCCAGACGGAAAACAGTTCAAAACTTTTACTCCTCTTGTATCACTGCATGGTGAGAGTGACTTATCCAACATCATATCTAATTACTCAGATGAAGTATGGTTTTGAGAGTTGATGCAGTTGATGGTGATGGTGATGCTCATGATCTAGTCATGAAATAGTCTAGATGACTATATTGATGCTACCGAGTAAATGGTATGATTTTTTGCTCAAGTCCATTACCTGTAAATACCTCTCTAGCTAGGAGGGAGTGTTAATATTATGGTAGCTGTGGGAGGTATTTACCTCCACGTGTGAACCTGGCGAGAATAGAAGACTCTGGGAAGCAAGAGAAACCCTAATGAGTTGGATAATAACCCTAGAAGTCGTGTTGGCTCAAGAATATAATTTATATTAGGCTATTAGCCTCCAAGAGAAGAAGTCGACCAAAAATAATAATAATATACTGAACAGACACATATCCAAAAGGAGAATTCGGCCCCAACAAAACTGCCAGAACCACTATAAATACAGGGCGTCAGTTCTCATTTGAAAACATATCAGAATTGCAATTCCCAGTCTGGTGCGCACTGCAGTTGCAGTCTTGCGCACAGGTTTGGAGGAGAGTTGTTGGTGCAGCTGCAACAACAACAAGTTTTCAGTATTGGCTTGAATATCTCTTGGCTAGGGTTTGGGACTATCTGATCAGTCTTTCGTGTTGCGCTATCCTTGGAGAGAGATGTGCTACCCTTTGTTTGGCTATCTAGCCTAGGGTTTTCTTCCGGAGGAATTCTCAGTCAAGGTTAAGGTGCTCAGAGGGAGGCTTCGGCCTATGGTTGGGTGACGAAGGTATCGTCAATGGTAAAACGAGCACACCATCTTCTATATTATAACATATCTTTCTATTGGGAAACTAAGGCTTTGTTGGAGGTACCTGTAGTGATGATCACTCCAAGTTGTATAAGATTATCTTCATCTCTAATCAAAGAAGCACAAAAGGACTCAAGAGTGGGTTTTTGATAAGCTTTCCCTAGAGCCTTTCTCATGGCATAAAAGGTAGATACAAACGCAGAATATGCACTACCTAGCTTAGAAAGAATAAGATAGATGCAACACTCTTCCTCCATTTCTATCTCACATTCTTCACATAACATTCTGAGTGTTTTAAACTTAGATAGATAGTATCCAAGGCAATAAAAAACACTTGGAATTAAGGTCAGTACTTGATTTTCTAACTGTTGTGCTCGAATAATATTGAGTTTACCAAACACAGATTCAATCTTTTCCCAAGCTTCATGGGGGTCATCAATTTCTTTAAAGTAGAACCTTAAATCAGGAGAGATGGGCATTTTGATTAGTCCACATGCTTCGTCACTCCTATTATCCCATTTGACTTTATTATCACCATCAATGGGTGCGTTTTCATTTCCCAAGGTAATCTGGTACAAGCATTTACTTCTTAATAAATCTTTCATATGAGATTTTCATTAGAAATAATTGGTGTTGGTAAGCAAGAGATTACTTGTAGAAGCCATATTAAATCTGCAGATAATATGGATTTAAAAACTTAAAATGATGATCATGATGGAAACATCACGAAAAGTTATGGGGTTTTAAAAGAAAACGGTATTGAAAATAGACTTTGGATGTGAGAGTTATGTCATTTTAAAAAAAGACATAAATGGTAACCAAATGACCACATGATAGTGTAAGTTGTTTTATGAAGTGACCCACTTTTATAAAGAGAAGTGGGGATCACTTTTACAATGAAGTTACTTTATAAAAGAAAAGTTGCATGCAAAATAAATAACTCTAAAATAAAATATTAAAGCTACTTATAGTGATTCACTTTTATACTTGAAGTGAAATACACTTTACAATTTGAGCATGAACTTTAAAAGAAAAGTTGCATGCAAAATAAATAACTCTAAAATAAAATATTAAAACTACTTATAGTGATTCACTTTTATATTTGAAGTGAAATACACTTTACAATTTGAGCATGAACTTTTTCAAAAAAAAGTAACAAAAGAGAGACTTGAACTCAAGACCTCTTACTTAATAAAGGAACTTTTAACCAAATGGTCTAGCAAAATATATTGTATTTTTTAGGAAGAGGATTGGGGTTATTGTTGTTGTTGTTGAAGAAAGCCTTGGAGAGCATGCTAAAAAAAGTTATTTTCACACAAGAAAAATATTTCGCTTCTCGATGACAACAAGGGTTAGATCTCGGTTAGCTTACCCAGAAGCTGCACATTTTCCTATCTATTTTTTATTTGCCGAGATTGAATAGAGCGTGGGGAAAAGATCGTACGTAGATCTAAAAGAGTAGCAACCCATAAATAAATAATGAAAAACTAAAATAAAACCAAAATACTACTCTGCAAAAATTTTAAAAATGTGTATTCAAGCTTTATACCTTTGAATCTTACTGTAATGGTCGTATCTTGGGAAAACAAAAGCCTTTTCAAGTGAAACAAAAAGTGTTCATGAATTAAACGAGTGCTCTGGACGCAATGGAATGGTCCTACGGTCCTATCATCCCAGAAATATATGTAAATGACATAAAATAGAGATGAGACAACGCGTCTTCACGATCTCGATCTACAACAGGAGAGGGTCTTCAAACATGCTCTGATACCATGTTCAACAACACATGTATTCCAACAAAGGATGAACACCTTCAGTAACCACTCACATAACCATATCAAATATCAAAACATCGATGTTTTCACATGGTAAAACCCCTAAGGGGAAACATCCACGGCCCCAGCCAACGCAACCACTTGGAGCAGTTTATTAATGAAAAAAAAAAAATTACAAAGAGATTTTACAAGAGAGTTTCTCACAATCTATCATTGGCAAATAAACTTCCATGCTCTTTAAATAGAGATAATGGACCAATTGGGTGTTAATCCATGGATCAATGGCCGTTAAGATCGAGGAGAGTATGAACCATTGGATCACTCTATGTCGGGAGCATATCGTGACCGTTAGATTTCCTAACTACAAATGCATACTAATGCATAATAAAGAAACACACTAAGAAACACACTTTTACCTAATGACACATTAGACCAAGTAGATATTAACTAGCTCCTAAGTGTCTAAATATCCTAACAAACAATGCATTGCTCTTTTTATCATAAGTGCATAGTGAAAAAAATATTTTCAAAGGTAGGAACACTATATTACACCATTTCCTTTCCTATAATCTTAGTAGTGTTTATTTGGGAAATATTCACGTAAGTAAGCTCCATCACATCATCTTAAATTTCATGATTATTAGCCAGGCCAACCGGTTGTTCAATGTTCCCCTTGGATAACAATTCATGCTCATTGTTTACAAGCCTCTTTCTCTTACAAGGAATGGGAATGGTATTTTATTTTACCTTAGTAATATTGTTAGGGTTGTTCCCATCACCGCCACTACTAGCAATATTACCATTCTTATTTTTACTTCCACGTCCATGGGAGGTGGAAGTAGTATTTTGGTTGACATTGAAGTATTTCTAGAAGAAACTCCTACAACACCACCCCTATAATTAGAACTTAAATTTGATTTTGATGATATGGATTATTATCTTCCTTGTATGGATCATTATTTGTCTTAATCTTATCTCATTTTATTATGTCAATGTCAACATTTGAGTTTATTATTATGTAAGAGACTTCTGGGAGGTTAAGATTATTTACCCTACATATAAGCATTGGTGTAGTATACCTAGGGAGGTAATATGGGGTACCTAGAGAGGTACCCAATGGGAATGTGGTTATGTATTATTAGTGGAAGTCATTTAATATATGAGAATGTGGGAATTCA
Organism: Picea engelmannii; assembly: GCA_009831015.1. Taxonomy (NCBI): domain Eukaryota; kingdom Viridiplantae; phylum Streptophyta; class Pinopsida; order Pinales; family Pinaceae; genus Picea; species Picea engelmannii. Next base: position 296,923 of record ML793220.1, on the reverse strand, counting down.
ATGTAAGGTGGACTAAGTCCACTATATTAATAAAGGCCCACTATGGTAGTTAAATGTAATAAATGTGAGAAGACTCTCTAGAAGATTCCTAGGAGATAGAGAGAGTTATATAAATAAGTATAAGAAATGTAATGAAACATAATGAAGAATATTGTGAATGTGTCAAGCATTGTTTGAGGAGTGTTATCCTTCCCTAAGGATTAATATATGGTGTTACCCAACCTCAATGGTTTTGTCTACATTCTTGTGTTCAATATTTGGTAAACGGATAACACTCCTCAAGCAATGTTTGATACATTCACAGTATTCTTCACTATGTTTCATTACATTTCTTACACTTATTTATAGAACTCTCTCTATCTCCTAGGAACCTTTTAGAGAGCCTTCTCACATTTATTACCTCTAAATACCATAGTGGGTCTTTATTAATATGGTGGACCTAGTCCACCTTACATTGAATGACCACATTCTCTTATATTAAATGACTTCCACTAATAATACATAACCACATTCCCATTGGGCACCTCCCTAAGTACCCCATATTACCTCCCTAGGTATACTACATTAATACTACATTAATGTAGTATACCTAGGGAGGTAATATGGGGTACCTAGGGAGGTACCCAATGGGAATGTGGTTATGTATTATTAGTGGAAGGAATTTAATATATGAGAATGTGGTCATTCAATGTAAGGTGGACTAGGTCCGTTATATTAAAAAATGTTCACTATGGTAATTAAATGTAATAAATGTGAGAAGGCTCTATAGAAGGTTCCTAGGAGATAGAGAGATCTATATAAATAAGTGTAAGTAATGTAATAAGGCATAGTGAAAAATAGTGTCATTTTAACAAGCAAGTATTGCTTGAGGAGTGCATTCCTTCCATAAGGAATAATATATGATGTTACCCTACCTCAAGGGTTTTGACTATTTCTTGTGTTCAGTATTTTGGTGAATGGTTTGGATTATTCTTGTTGAGATTCTTGGTTATTTTGAGATTTATTTTCATATCTATTCAAGTACTTAACAAGTGGTATCAGATCACTTTCCTCAGACAAAGAAGGGAATACTTTTTTGCTCTTTTTGCAGATTTTGTTTTCTAGGGAAAAAAGAGGGTGCCACACTTCAGATTCAGAGATAAAACTTTCTGTGTAGAATTTGTCCCAAAAAAGTTGGATATTTGAATTCCTCTCGGAAAAATACCCAATTTAAAAAAAAACAACGACCGAAACAGAGTCTGGGAAGTGAAGTTATGAGTATTTTAAATTCAATAGTTTTTCAAGGTTTTTCCGGAAAAAGTCGCGATTTTCTGCAGTAAGTTATTTCTACACCCTATTTTTTGTTGAAGATTTATTCCAAGCATGATATTTTTTACTGGAAGATATGATGGCCCTAGTATTGAAGAATTTATACAATCTCACAAGTAATTATGTAAAGAGAAGTGGAAATCTTTTGTAGACTGGGGTTTCAAAGGTGATGCTCTCATATGGTGGAAATCATTTCAACATTTTGAGTGGATGTCACTTTCTGAGGAAACACTTGAAAATTTACTTTTATATAAGTGGTCTCATACAAAGAGCAAGGATAAAGACATCACCAAGAGTTTATTTTCATGTGGAAAATCTATATTACAAGTTCATGGTTGTATTCATAAAGAAAATGTCATTGTTTCTATTAACCCTAGTTGCAAACAAAATTTTATCAATATTCAGTTGGTTAATAGATTGCAAGTTCCGACAAAGAATATTCAAAGCACACAGGTTGCAGGTGAAAATGTTAAATTTTTTAAAGATTTAAATCTCAATATGGATAAACATGTGTTGCATTCATATTTTGAGGCTCTAGATACGGGTGATGAAGACATTGTTTTGGGATATCTTTGGATAGAATCAGTGGGTACTATTAATATTAATGTGAAAAAGAAGTTTCTAATGATTTGGTAAAATAAAAATAAAATTACATTGTAGGATGTGTCTCTTAGTAAGAAATATGGGCCCATGGAAGATAACAAATAAGTTATTTTGACGTCTCAAGTTGAATCAAAGGTAGAGTCTACAAAAGGAGATGAAGCAAAACTACAAGAAGGACATAATCAGGAAGCTATGGAGGTCATTGACTTAAAAGGAACAAAGTGTTGCATATTTGAAGAAAAAAGAACAGATTCCTACAGTTGTTGTATATCACCATCCATATCATACAGACACACAACGATCATCAAGGAAAGGGTGTGTGCATCAACACATTTATGCACCATCAGGGCACTAGATAGAAAACCGATCAAAAGGTGCATGGAGTACTATCGACACTACGGGAAGAGCTCAGGCTACAGAAACAATCCCATGGCAACCTTGACATGATGCAGAGCAAGATTAGGATGGAAAGGCAACCGATGGAAATCATGTTCGACTTCCATTGGGATGGATGGATGGTCGTACTTGGTACCAGTTGGATACATTTCTTAGCGGGTCATATTGTATGGTTTTTTCTCATGTTTCAAGGACGAAAAATGTGAAGGAGGATGGAATGTAGTATACCTAGGGAGGTAATATGGGGTACCTAGGGAGGTACCCAATGGGAATGTGGTTATGTATTATTAATGGAAGTAATTTAATATAAAAGAATGTGGTCATTCAATGTAAGGTGGACTAGGTCCACTATATTAATAAAGGCCCACTATGGTAGTTAGATGTAATAAATTTGTGAGAAATCTCTCTAGAAGGTTCCTAGAAGATAGAGAGAGCTATATAAATAAGTGTAAGCAATGTAATGAGGCATAGTGAAAAATATTTTCATTGTAACAAGCAAGTATTGCTTGAGGAGTGCATTCCTTCCATAAGGAATAATATATGGTGTTACCCTACCTCAAGGGTTTTGACTATTTCTTGTGCTCAGTATTTTGGTGAATGGTTTGAGTTTTTCTTGTTGATATTGTGGATCTATTTTGAGATTTATCTTCAGATCTATTTAGGTACTTAATAATTGGTCCCTATAGTTCTACCCTTTCCTAAACAACTCCAACCACAAAATCCTCATTAGCATGTCCTCCTTTCTTAAGGGTCGTGAATTCAAGAAATAATTTAGTATATCCAAAGAAGCATAAATGGGTTCTAAATAAATGTTTAAGATTATGTCCAAGGGTGGTAAGTGCTTCTCTCAATTTAATGGATTCCAATATTTGATCCTTACAATTCAATTGTAAAAAAAACTTTATGAACATTCCAAAGAATAAAAAAGGTACAAAGATGAATTGTTTATTCTTTTTTAAATGAAGGAAATTTCTCCATTTTGTGTATTTTCTATCCACCTTTGCCAAGAATAATTGATAACAAACAAACTTGGGAAGGTAAAATGACTTTCCTTCAAAACCATACATTCTGATGTAGGTAAAATTATCTTCTTTAAAAAATAATCACTTCCATATTGTTACCCCCTCACATCTAGGGGTATCTAGAGGAGATTTTTCTCATATGATCCACATTACAAACTATAATTCCATAGATGACATCCATGTTCTTTATAGATAGATGAATGACGATGCTTCACACATATTGCTCATCTCACTCTCACTTGATGACTATGGTTCTTGACCCAGAGGAGGTAACTTGTTTCAATACTTCATATTAAGTGATTAATGTCTTATGTACTTATGATGAAAGTAGTGATCAAGTAGTTGAGTCGAATAATGGATCATTATGCTCTAAATTTGTGCATTTTTTCTTGTTTCACCTTGGTGGTTATCATCCCCTCCTAGATAAGTGTTGTCACTCTTGGGTATAAGTGTTCTATAGGGGGGTTTTGATAGGGGTAGCATGTCCATATCTTGATCCATACATAAAATTCTCCATCCTTCCCAATCTCCATTGTCCTTGATTTTGAGTTGGTGGTCATATGTTACACATATAGGTTCATTCTTCATAATCCCATGAGAAGGAGCTTGAATGATCGAGGTTGATATGACTATATATAAAGGAAAATAGAAAAGT
>ML793220.1:278406-291060 GCA_009831015.1 Picea engelmannii | reverse complement strand
TGTATTATATCAATTTTAGGGATAGAAATTTTGGTTTTATTGGTTTTTATATGCTCTTAAATTTTCAAAATTAATAAGTTACTTAAACCCTAGTTTTATCCATTTTTTTATCCATATTTTCAACTAGTTTGCATCTTGTTTAAAGGGGTAAAGTGTGTTAGGGTCCTACAATATAGGCCATCTATTTTTCCAGTTATCTATATTGGAAATTTTCTTATTAGGTTGCAGGTGATTTCATGGTAAGGTACTTAGGAACCACTTTCCAAGGGTATATCTGGTGTTTCAAATCAGCATCCAAATTAAAAGTTAGAGCCAGATATTGACACATGATAAGTTTTGAATTATGATGTATCCACATGAGTTTTTAGAGTGACATAATTGGGGATTTCATGAATTTAGTTCATGTTTTAATTGTGGTAGCAAATATGGTTTTTGGTAGCTAAAGGTCGAAATTTTATATCTGATAGATACTAAAAGTTAAAACATTCGGTAGTTAAACGACTTATTCATACCTATCATAAGCTGCCAAAAGTGAAGAATATTTCAAGTGTCTAAAGGGTCTTGTCACTCTCCTAACTGGCGATTGTACTCATATCATAATTTGTTTGTATGCAGCCATAACCACTTTCGATCATCATTCATCTGATTTCGGAAAAGTATTATGCTTTGTCTCTCCCTTGTCCAATCGAGAGATTATGACCCTATATCGTGCCCATAAAATTCAATCAATCCAAACAAAACGGTCATCATCCTTTTGATGCATTGAATCGATTAAATGCCTCTTTAAAGTTGTTTTAAATCTTGCCATAGTCGCCCAAAACATTTTCACCCTTTGAGTCTTATTCTTGAATATTCTCATTTTATCCCGTCTCCATGCTTATTTGAGTCCATCTCTCACCCTTACATACCCTGGATCCTTTATCATCAACCCAGTTTTAAAGCATTTTTAACATGAAGATTTCAACAGGAGGTGTTATTCTTATAAAGGAATTGCAGGATGTTATGTACCTTGAGGCACACCCCGAGTCCTGCGAACTGTTCAAAAGTGTTGGATGTTACAGGTTCTGCCAGAAACTCCAAGGATACCATCATGGTGTCACAGAGGCATTTGCAAAGAGTTTCGATGGGTTTAAGGTTCAACTTGGATCTATTCTGATGAAAATAGATGAAGCCAGTATATCAACAACTACAGAGATGCCTAGTGAAGATGAAAAGTGGTTTAAGACCACCTCAGTTAAGGAAATTGATTTCAGGCCATTTCTCAAAAAAGAGCATCAAAACATGAATTGGCAGAAGGAAATTCCCAGAAGCTACTTGGAGGAGAAATGAAAAATATTGTTAAAAATCATCCAAGTTTACATCACTTGTGAGGGAAGATATGGAAGGATCGTGCTTTACCATTTCATATTTATTCTTCATTTCACTGGTAAACAACCTCTAAATATGCCCTATTATCTTCTTAAAAGTATTACCAAGATGGATTCCAAAGTTTAGGCCAAACCTCAGAAGGCTAGCAACAATTTATTTCATCATGGCCTGATCAAACTAATAGTGTTAGAGGAGCTCAATAGAAGAAATAATACCTGAGATTATCTTTTGTTTTGGGGAGAGTTTGAACGAGAAGTTCAACCATAGAGAGGAGGAACTTCCTCACAGCAAGTAAATTCTCCAAAAACCACTAAAAGAAAGAGGAGAGCATTGTCACCTGTAGAAATTGCAACACAAGCTTCCCCATCAAAATCAAAGAAAATAAAAAGGAAGTTGGAATTTGGGAAAAATGCAGAGAATCAAAGATAGGCCACAACTAGAAATATCCTAAATCTGCCATATTCAGATTCAGACTCAGAGCCATTCATTGCATAAATGGAAACTCTAGATAAGGTGCTTATTTTTCATAAGCTAGGTTAAGCATGTATTTCATTTCAATTTCATCATGTCTTAACCATAAACAAGCATGTTTCAGCAACCAAGATCACAAGAAGAAACATCATGCACAAGTACACAAGATATATCCTGGGAAACCCTTCTCAATAAGGGAGAAAAACCCAGCCAAATCCTTTGTTATAATCTTCAAGAGAAATACCTTTACCACCAAGAATATCCTAGCACACAAGAGGGTGCACAAAACCCTAGAAACCCTAGCGCCCAAGAGAGGTGCGCAACTTTGACCAAGAAGTGTACTTGTTGAAATTTCCAAAACTCACAAGTGTGTGTTTGTCTACAATGAAAGATTTAATCTTACTTATATTAGACTTGTCCTATCAACTAAAGTTTCTATTGGCACAATAGGGTCGACCTCGCTTAGACATATTATTTATTTATTATTATAATAATTAATATTAATATTAATATTAATATTAATATTAATTATATTTTACAGTTTATCTTTAGACACAATAAGATAGGGCTGACTTGTACCCTTTACACAATAACTAGGGTTACAGGTAGGTTTGACTCTTGAACAACATATAGAAAAGGATCTAATACACCCACTAGTGCTCATCCACTAGGGGCACATCCATAGGGATGTCATGGACCCGATTCACTGCATCACGTAGATGAACCATGACTTCACACATGTACATGTGCTCATCCACAGGCATGTTTTCTCGACAGATCTGCTTTCCCACTGCCACCAACAAGAGGATCATCTGGAGTATTCTCATCAACTTTGTTGCTTCTCAAAGGAGGCCATCACATCATCTTCATTTATATTCACATGATGATGTGCCCAACGCTTTTTAGGGATTTCCCACATTCACCTTGTGCTCAGCCACAGGCACGTCCTAACTCAACAGATCTCTCTTACATCGGATAATCATATGGAGTTCTTCTCTCTCACATCATGGAGGAGACCATATACATTCCTAGCCCCTGTCCCAGGCTAGAACCACGAACCCTTTATTAGGGGCTTTCTCTCAGTTTTGTAAGCTGAGAGTAAGACTTCACATGGCTGCTATATTCCACATCTCACAGGTTTGTAAGCTGGAGGATGTCTCCTATAGTTGCATTCGTCAACAAAAGGGAATACCTGAAACATCATCAAAGAAAACAGTTAGTAAAAAAAATAAGGTTCAGAAACTGAAAGAAGAACTCGCATGAGTTAAAGGTATTAGAAAGACATCTCAAAACAGAGAATGAGACTCTTAGGAATTAATCTCTCAAAGTTGGTTCTCCATTGGATAAGTTGGCCATTAAGTATGAGATTTTAAAGCATAAGAACAAGAAGCGTTGCAAACAAAATAGCAGATTGCAAAACATTAATAAGGTTTTGAGGTTTAAACTTGCTCATAAGAGGCCAAAACCTAACTCTCGTCTCAGTCTTGATACTCTAGCCGAAGCAGCCCACGTTTTGCATTAAAGTGTTTATAATAGATGAAGCAGGGTTAAAGATCGAACTCCACCATTTTTTACGAGTTTAGGAGCAGTTACAGGTTTCGTCAACTAAATTCGGGTTCAAATTTCATAATTAGCTGCCAAAAATCATTCCCAGAAAATCGACAGCTAAGCATACTCTGTTTTGGCCTCGTTAGCTACCGAAAGTTATGTAATGAACACAAAGCATAGAAATCTTCCCAGATCAAGGAAAATTGATTCTTGAATGTTCTTGAAGGCTTCCAGAACGATATTTCAATTGTAACACGTCCTCAAGATGTCGATGTCGGGTTCATATCAGATTAGGTATGGTTATTAAAGAAATTCAAAGTATGTCCTATTTCTTGGGATTTTGTTGTAACTTCCCAAACAATAGGGTACTAGTCATCAGGCAGTTATTCCTATTTTTACCCTTTTAGTGGTAAAAATCAAAGATAGTGTTATAAACTCAGTCCATATCGTATGATTTGTAAATGAGATCAAAACCCTATTTTGGTAGATCATTAATTAGGTATTTTCCATAAATATCTAGAGACAATTAAAGAAGGTATTTGATCCCCTACTCTGTAGGATCTAAATGTAATGAGATATTATAAAACATAGAATGCAATATGGCATAAGGGTTGGGACCTTTTCGAAGGATGAAACTAATATTGTATAAGAGCTCACAGAGCCTCCTTTTTTTCAAACTTCAGTAATACAGTTGAGGCATTTACAGGATTCTTGTGTCATTTATGTTGGTGAAGTACATATGCCTTTGTTTATGTTTTCTTTTTTCTGTTATAATTTAATGTGTTTCCAGTCTGAATTATTCAATAGAATATTGAAGGACATAATTTGTTCTGATGTACACTATGTTCCTGGCTTTGGACAATTTCAATGTTTTATGCTTGAAGGTTAGTTCTAGAATTCTTAATTTCTCTGGTACAATCTGATCCCCTCACCTTTCTTTTCAAATCACTCATCAATCTTAAGAATCCAACATAGGTTCCTACCCTGCCCTGTAATGTTTCCTATAGAACCTTCCTTGATTTAACACAGACTCTTTGACTCCATTTCCCAATGGCTTTCCTTTGATGTTCCAACCAAACATTTCAAAAACTAAACCATGAACCTAATAACTAGCCTAATGTTCTAAACTCAAACAAATCTAAATCCTACAGAGAGATCCCTCTCTGAGTCTAGGAGGGATAGATCCTAGACTCCAAAGTGGTTGAAATAGTTACTTATGTTCATTTTCTCTCAGCCTTGGAAATTATAGAGTGATAACATTTTGGCGACCATATTGGGGAAGAATTTTTATCTTCCTCAGAAAAGAGTATCAAGTTTCAGATATGATTACTAATGGTGGATAGTGATCAGACATAGGAAGGCTGAAATCATCCACCTGGAAACTCCACTCTCAGTTATACCCAAATGAAATAATATCATCACGACTCCATTAATGTTTTGAAGCATTCATTGATGACTCCACTGGGCTAATGAAGAATTCAGATGTTGATATCATCACTTCGAGGTATGCACGCTTTGATTTTTCACGGATTTATGGTTTCGCTAATCCTTTACCCAAGGATACATATTATTTAAGCAATGGTCCTAAATTTAATGGAGAGGACTTAAGCTTCACTTTAGAGCACATATCAAATTTCTGAGATTTTATTGAACTCCTTAGAGTCAAGCATGAAGATGTCTTCATCCGATTGTTTTATGATTCGCTCCAAGGGAAGTGTAGAAGTTGGGCTGATAGTTTACCCCCTAAATCCATAAGGTCTATATCAGGTTTTTGGGTTGTCTTTTTGGAAACATGGATGGAAAAACCAAATTTAGTAGCAGATCATGTTTATGTTGAGGGTTTTAAAGAATATTTTGACATGTTTGATGATGATCAAATCGAAGAGACTTTCTCAAATTTTTACCCATGTATTTGAAGTCATGTAAATGTTCTTCTAAATATAAGCTCAGTTTCTTAGAAGAGTTTGTTGAAAAACTTGAGAATGATCTTGAGACCTTAGAGGGTCAAATTCAATCCCAATTCTTTCATCGTCAAAGTTTGTCCTTTGAAGATCCTTTTCAACTGCTTTTTGATGTCAAGATTGAGGAAACTATCAAGCAAATGGTTGATTGTTCATGTGAGAAACTTTTTCTTAAAGACATAGAACAGGAAACAACCATAGATCAAGAACAACCCTTTGTTGATAAACAAGAAATGTTTTTTCATATCATTGAGGATCCTTTTGCAATCCTGTTAGAATCTACAATGAAGATGCGTTTTGAAATGTTCATAAACTATGGAGATAGTTTCAGATGGCGGTACAAATTGTCATATTTTCAATTTATCTTTTTACTCAGAGAAGCTGAAAGCGAGCAACAGTTAAGAAGCCATTTGCTTGATTGGCTTTACTGGAAGTTCGAGATCACTTGATTCAACGTTGGTTCTCAGCAAGTAGGGTAGGATCATTTGTATATAAATAAGCTTATGGATCAAACATTTTTGTCAATTTCAGTTTTAGACATCAACATGTGTGCTTTTAGTTTTCAGCAGCTATTGGTTTTTAGCTTCAACTTTCAGTTTTCATTTATTGTTCGGATGAAGGATTGGTATAGGTTGCAGTATTCGAGATGGGATCAACCCAATTGATCAGGAAACTAGTATGTGGTGTTCTTAACACCTCTTAAAAAGAGTTGTCATCCCCCATTGGAGCCTATGTTAGAGTCCTATAATATAGGCCATATGTTTTTCCAGTTATCTATTTTGGAATTTTTTTGATTAGGTTGCAGGTGCTTTCATCATAAGGTACTCAGGAACAACTTTCCAGGGGTATATCCGGTGCTTCAAACCGACATCCAGATTAAAAGTTAGAGCCAGATATTGTCACATGCTAAGTTTTGAATTATGATGTATCCACATGAGTTTTTAGAGTTTTTAGAGTGACATAATCGGGGATTTCATGAATTTGGTTCATGTTTTAATTGTGACAGCAAATATGATTTTCGGTAGCTAAAGGTTGAAAATTTATATCTGATAGCTACCGAAAGTTAAAACATTCGGTAGTGAAACGGCTTATTCACACCTATGATAAGCTGCCAAAAGTGTTGAATATTTCAAGTGTCTAAAGGGTCTTGTCACTCTTCTAACTAGCGATTGTACTCATATCATAATTTGTTTGTATGCATCCATAACCACTTTTGATCATCATTCGTCTAATTTCAGAAAAGGATTATGCTTTGTCTCTCCCTTGTCTAATCGAGTGATTATAACCCTAGATCGTGCCCATAAAATTCAATCAATCCAAACAAAACGACCATCATCCTTATGATGCATTGAATCGATTAATTGTCTCTTTGAAGTTGTTTTAAATCTTGCCACAGTCGCCCAACATATTTTCACCCTTTGAGTCTTATTCTTCAATCTTCTCATTTTATCCCGCCTCCATGCTTATTTGAGTCCATATCTCGTCCTTACATACCCTGGATCCTTTATCATCGGCCCAGTTTTAAATCATTTTTACCATGAAGATTTCAACAGGAGGTGCTCTTCTTAGAAAGGAATTGCAGGATGCTTCGTACCTTGAGGCACACCCCGAGTCTTGTGAATTGTTCAAAAGCGTTGGATGTTATGACTTCTGCCAGAAACTCCAAGGGTACCATCAGGGTGTCACAGAGGCATTTGCAAAAAGTTTTGATGGGTTTAAGGTTCAACTTGGACCTATATTGATGCAAATAGATGAAGCCAATATATCAGCAACTACAGAGATGCCTGGTGAAGGTGAAAAGTGGTTTAAGACCACCTCAGTCAAGGAAATTGATTTCATACAATTTCTCAAAAAATAGCATCAAAACATGAATTGGCAGAAGGAAATTCCCTAGAGCTACTTGGAGGAGAAACGACAAATATTGTTAAAAATAATCCAGGTTTACATCACTTGTGAGGGGAGATATGGAAGGAACATGTTTTACCATTTCAGATTGCTTCTTCATTTCATTGGTAAGAAACCTATAAATATGCCCTATTATCTTCTTAAAAGTCTTACCAAGATGGCTTCCAAAGTTCAGGCCAAACCTTAGAAGGCTAGCAACAGTTTATTTCATCATGGCCTAATCAAACTAATAGTGTTAGAGGAGCTCAGCAAAAGAAATAAGACCTGGGATTATCTATTTTTTTTGGAGAGTTTGAACGAGAAGTTAAACCACAGAGAAGAGGAACTTCCTCACAACAAGTAACTTATCCAAAAACCAGTAAAAGAAAGAGGAGAGCATTGTCACCTATAGAAACTGCAACACAAGTTTCCCCATCAAAATCAAAGAAAATAAAAAGGAAGCTGGAATTTGGGGAAAATGCAAAGGATCAAAGACATGCCACAACTAGAGATATCCTAAATCTTCCATATTTAGATTCAGAATCAGAGCCATTGGCTGCAGAAATGGAAACTCCAGAAAAGGGAATACCTGAAACATCATCAAAGAAAAAGGTTAGTAAAAAACCTAAGGTTTAGAAACTGAAAGAAGCACTGGCAGAGTTAAAGGTATTAGAAAGACATCTCAAAACAGAGAATGAGACTCTTAGGAAATCATCTCTCAAAGTTGATTCTCCATTGGATAAGTTGGCCATTAAGTATGAGATTCTAAAGCACAAGAACAAGAAGTGTTGCAAACAAAATAGCAGATTGCAAAACAGTAATAAGGTTTTGAGGTTTAAACTTGCTCATAAGAGGCCAAAACCTAACGCTCGTCTCAATCTTGATACTCTAGCCGAAGCATCCCACGTTTTGCATTAAAGTGTTTATAATAGATGAAGCAAGGTTAAAGATTGAACACCACCATTTTTTACCAATTCAGGAGCAGTTACAGGTTTCATCAGCTAAAATTGGGTTCAAATTTCATAATTAGATGCCAAAAATCATTTCCATAAAATCGGAAGCTAAGCATACTCTGTTTTGGCCTCGTTATCTACTGAAAGTTCTGTAATGAACATAAAGCATAGAAATCTTCCCAGATCAAGGCAAAATGATTCTTGAATGTTCTCGAAGGCTTCCAGAATGATATTTCGGTTGTAAAATGTCCTCAAGATGTCGATGTCAGGTTCATATCGGATTAGATATGGTTATTAAATAAAATTAAAGTATGTCCTATTTCTTGGGATTTTGTTGTAACTTCCCAAACTTTAGGGTACTAGTCATCAGGAAGTTATTTCTATTTTTACCCTTTTAGTGGTAAAAATCAAAGATAGTGTTATAAACTCAATCCATATCATATGATTTCTAAATGAGATCAAATCCCTATTTTGGTGGATCATTAATTAGGTATTTTCCATAAATATCTAGAGACAATTAAAGAAGGGATTCGATCCCCTACTCTGTAGGATATGAATGTAATGAGATATTATAAAATATAGAATGCAATATGGCATAAGGGTTGGGACCTTTTTTAAGGATGAAACTAATATTGTATAAGATTTCACAGAGCCTCCTTTTTTTCAAACTTCAGTATTACAGTTGAGGCTTACAGGATTCTTGTGTCATTTATGTTGGTGAAGTACATCTACCTTTGTTTATGTTTTCATTTCTCTATTATAATTTATGTGTTTCCAATCTGAATTATTCAATAGAAGATTGAAGGACATAATTTGTTTTGATGTACACTTTGTTCCTGGATTTGGATAATTTCAATTTTTTCTGCTTGACAGTTAGTTCCATAATTATTAATTTCTTTGGTACAATCCGATCCCCTCAACTTTCTTTTCAAATCACGCATCAGTCTTAAGAATCCAACATAGGTTCCTACCCTGCTCTGTAATGTTTCCTGTAGAACCTGCCTTGATTGAACACAGACTCTTTGACTCCATTTCTCAATGGCTTTCCCTTGTTGGTCCAACCAAACATTTCAAAAACTAAACCCCTAACCTAATAACTAGCCTAACATTCTAAACTCAAACATATCTAAATCCTACAGAGAGATCCCTCTCTGAGTCTAGGAGGGCTAGATCCTAGACTCAAAAGTGGTTGAAATAGTTACCTCTGTTCATTTCTCTCTCAACCTTGGAAATTACAGAGTGATAACAAAGTGTATTGTTGTTATAAATTTTCTAATACTATAATTTCTAATCTTTTGTACAATTTTAGTAACAACCATTTGTATTTTCAAATTTGTAGTGTATGAGGTGTTAGAATATAGAAGATGGTGTGCTCGTTTTACCATTAATGATACCCTCATCACCCAACCATAGGCTGAAGCCACCCTCCGAGCACCTTAACCTTGACTGAGAATTTCTCTGGAAGCAAACCCTAGGCTAGATAGCCAAACAAAGAGTAGCGCACCTTTCCCCAAGGATATCGCATCACAAAAAGATCATCAAATAGTCCAAACCCTAGCCAAGAGATAGTCCAAGCCAATACCAAAAACTAGTTGTTGTTGCAGTTGCACCTGCAACCCTCCTCCACATGTGCGCACCAGACTAGGAACTGCAGTGCGCACCAAACAGGGAACTGCAATTCTGAGATGTGTCAAAATGAGAACTGGCGCCCTGTATTTATACTGGTTCTGCCAGATTTGTTGGGGCCGACTTCTCCTTCTAGATATGTGTCTGTTCAGTATATTATTATTATTTCTGGACGACTTCTTCTCTTGGAGGCTAATAACCTAATATTAATTATCTTCTTGAGCCAACAAGACTTCTAGGGTTATTATCCAACTCATTATGGTTTTCTCTTTCTTTCCGGAGTCTTCTATTCTCGTCAGGTTCACACGTGGAGGTAAATACCTCCCGCAGCTACCATAATATTAACACTCCCTCCTAGCTAGGGAAGTATTACAGGTAATGGTCTTGAGCACAAAAGCATACCATTTACCCGGTAGCATCAATATAGTCGTCTAGACTATTTCATAAATAGATCATGAGCATAACCATCACCATCAACTGCATCATCTCTCGAAACCATACTTCATCTGAGTAATTAGACATGATGTTGGATAAGTCACTCAAACCATAGAGTGATACAAGAGCCACTCTTATAATCTAGAGGAGTAAATGCTCTGAACCAATTTCCATCTGGAAAATCTCTGTTCATCATTCGTCTGGATGGTGATTATTTTCAATAAATTGTTGATAGTCTTCAAGGCAGTTAGAACAGAAATAGAACACAATTGTGTCTATCCATAGTAGTACATAACTACAATCCAGTGGTTCACTACCACACCAAGTAACACGCAAGTACTTGATCAACAACGTATAGTCACGAACAATGGAACATATCCACCACAGTAGTCTTCATCTACTGACATACAATATTCATAACAAACATCTGATAGCAACCTGCATAGAAACAATGTTATGATATATACTGAATTATTTGGGCCAATCTTTCACTCACATCTATGAGCTCTAAAATAATATTTGCCTCATGAATAGTGGAACATATCCACCACAGTAGTCTATATCTACTGTCTTCATAACAAACATCTGATAGCAACCTGAATAGAAACAATGTTATGATATAAACTAATTTGTCTGGGCCAATCTTCCACTCACATCTGTGAGATTTGAAAGAATATCTTCCCTCATCAGCAATGGGCTATCTGCCCTATTCTTCTCAAACAAGGAAGAAGGATTGTTTCTGATTTCTGAGCATGGACAAATTCCTCACCCTGGGCCATTCTTCCTACATTAATCAAAGTGCACCCTGGACATAATGTATAAACCCTAAGGAATGTTTGAGTCTGGACCATTCCCCACCCTGGGCCATTCCTCCTACACTAATCAAAGTGCGCCCTGGAGAGAATGTATAAACCCTAAGGAATGTTTGTCCTGGACCATTCCCCACCCTAGGCCATTCCTCCTACACTAATCAAAGTGCACCCTGGAGAGAATGTATAACCCTAAGGAATGTCTGTCCCTGATTGTTGAGCCTGGACCATTCCCCACCCTGGGACATTCCTTCTACACTAATCAAAGTGTTCCCTAGAGAGAATGTATAAACCCTAAGGAATGATTGTCTGGACCATTTCCTTCGTTAACCACAAGAGGAAAATACTGTCCTGCATCAACCTCCAAAACAGACCATTCCTCATGTTAACCACAATGAGAAATCGTTGTCCGGCGAGGTGGGATAGTCTTCTTGAGTAACCCCCAAGAAGAGAGACTGCCCTAGACCACTCCCCATGTTAACCACAATGGGAAGTCGTTGTCTATGATACATCAGCAATCAAACTACTTCCCATGTTAACCACAATGGAAAGTAAATGTCCGTCAGAAGTCTCAATTCACTTTCCGAACAAGAAAGCATCTGTCCAAGATGGACTATTTTTCAAATTTAAAGATGAATGTCTTCAATAATGTTTTCAGTGCTCCCTCCTAACTTGGAGAGTCATTTCTTCCTTTTTCGGTAAGAAGGAAGTTGTTTCCACGAGCTCTAGCTTGAGTATGCAAACTCTTTCATCTTGGATAGAAGCTTTACCAAAATGTCTGCTTATTTGCTCATCTGTGGAGATATGTATTGGAGAATCATTTTCTCCTTTCTGGACTTCACCATGGATAATGTATTGCTTGATTTCAAATGTACTTTAGTCTGGAACACTGTGAAGGCGTCAGGTAGATCTAAACAATAGAGTATATCATAGTTGGAAAGCTGAAACATATCTATGTGGCACTTCTTTTGTCATCATGAGATCTGATCTACTAAGTAGTCATCTTGATGTTTATAGGAAATCTTCTCCACGCTTTTGTTGTGCACTCGAGGTTCTTCACCAAGTTATCTTCTTATTATCTTCATACACGAGTCTCTTTCTGGTATGCCTCAAAGTCTTGAGATTGCTCTTCATACGCTCTTTATTCAATTTCTCTGGAGAACATTCTTTGCATTCATTTGATGTAGAATTCCGACTCATGGATGTTGCGGATGATATAATGACTTATGTAGAGATAGGTCTGGTTTACTGGAACAAGTAATCAGCATAGTCTTCTCCCTCCATCTGGAAGAACCTTTGGTTCTATATCTCGCAATGCTTTCATTCAGAAGTCTTCCATACACTGTTCTTCATCACGACTTTCAGTTCTTCTGCTTGATTGCTTTTAGTGAGTTCATATTAGGCTGGTAATCTTGTGATTATTGATACAATGACTGGTTGTTCTCGAATCCTCATGTTCTTATTCATGTTTTTCTTTAGCTCTTGGGTCCATGGAGTTTCTTATAGATTCCATGCCCTAGATATTCCACTTCTTCTTTTCATCATAGAATCACGGGTCTGGATGGACAACCAGGAATACTTTAAGGCTTCTCTTCGAAG
>ML793220.1:260662-271645 GCA_009831015.1 Picea engelmannii | reverse complement strand
TTTAATGGCCTAAATCCGACATAAATAAAATAACATTACTAATCTAAATCACAATTAATGGCCTAAGCCGACATAAATAAAATAACATTACTAATCTAATATGCCCCAATTAAGTGGTAATGAGCCAATATTAGGGCTTAACACACTAGGCTAGGGTGCACTGATCTATCCAAAGATTAGGTCAATCCATTCACTTAAGGTGCCTCAACAAGAGGATTAGGGTTTCTGCAACTGCTCCTACTAGTAACCCTAGCGGTAGTGTCCTGGAAGTTGCTTCTGCTAGTAACCCTAGCGACAGTTCCTCAACGAGCTCAATATCCTAGCGGCTATGTTTCCTTCCAGCATTTAGAATGACTGAAGGAGGTGTGGGCCCATAACCTGTTAGAATATAGAAGATGGTGTGCTCGTTTTACCATTGACGATACCCTCGTCACCCAACCATAGGCCGAAGCCACCCTTCGAGCACCTTAACCTTGACTGAGAATTTCTTCGGAAGAAAACCCTAGGCTAGATAGCCAAACAAAGGGTAGCACACCTTTCCCCAAGGATAGCGCATCACAAAAATCTGATCAGATAGTCCAAACCCTAGCTAAGAGATAGTCCAAGCCAATACTGAAAACTAGTTGTTGTTGCAGCTGCACCTGCAACCCTCCTCCATATGTGCGCACTAGACTGGGAACTGCAGTGCACACCAAACTGGGAACTACAATTCTGAGATGTGTCAAAATGAGAACTAGCGCCCTGTATTTATACTGGTTCTACCAGATTTGTTGGGGCCGATTTCTCCTTCTGGATATGTGTCTGTTCAGTATATTATTATTATTTCTAGCCGACTTCTTCTCTTGGAGGCTAATAACCTAATATTAATTATCTTCTTGAACCGACAATACTTCTAGGGTTATTAGCCAACTCATTAGGGTTTTCTCTTGCTTTCCGGAGTCTTCTATTCTCGTCGGGTTCACACGTGGAGGTAAATACCTCCCGCAGCTACCATAATATTAACATGGGGATTATTTTACATTGAATAATAACTTGATAAAACCTTTTAACTTGGCCTTAAATCACATCAAACCCAATTCTAAAATTTACCTTGAATAACCACATAATCCATAACTTGCTAAGTGTACCTAGTTGGTGGTAAAATTGGGTGGCTACATAAAAGGCCTTAGGCTTGATTGTGTCTTTCCTTAGGAATCATTGAATCTACTAGGGAATCCTCCCTTGTGTGGGATTTATCCTTCACTAAAATGAGGGAAGTTGTTGCCTAGGTGACAATGGTAACACTTCTAATGTTCCACCCATTTTGTACCTTGTGAAGGCTTTGCACTGTGGTGCAATATTTTTTTATAACACCTACTACAAAAATCCTTGCCTCAAGTGTAGGGAATCAAATTCCCTTCCCAAAATAATATGTTTTACCTTCTTAAGAAAAAAATTTTAAATTTCATAGAAATGATGTTGGGCTCTATGTTTCCATAGCATTAAGCACCACAATAAATAGGTTCAACATTCAAGGCCATGCCTACCCTAATGAATAAGCCTTCAAAATACATACTAAAAACTAGGGAAAAGATCAACTAGGAATACATCCACAAATCTCTCGAGCATATTTCTCTAACTCTAATTAGACCTTCGAGATATAACAAAAATTAATCTAGAACAAACAAATGAATCATTATTCCAACATAATGTTGAAATTGTGTTATTGTATTATTTTAAATCATCTGACGGATTTTTTTTCTTTTCTGCTTAGGGAGAAGGAACCTCAAGCTTGGGACGTTTCTTTCATTGCTGCAGTCAAGATCGAGAAAAATATTTTGGCGGCCCAGAAAGTCCAGTTACCCATTTCAATACTTTTTGATCCACAAGCAAGGCAAGTCAAAGATCCACCTGTCAAAGGACTCCAAGAGCATAAAGATGAAGTAGAGGTAGACAAAGAAGAACTACATTCCAATATCGTCGGTCTGTTGAATGATTTGAGAAAGAAGATCATGAAGATGGATAAGAAAATGAAAACTCAACAAAACATGCATGCATGCAAACCAAAGGAATTTTCAACACAAGAATCCTTTCCAACATGCGAAGAAACCAAAGGAACAAAATATCACAGTACCTATGACGAGCACTAACTTTGTGAACCACCATCGACCAGTCATTACTGCAAAGCTTGTGAGCTACCCCATAACCAAGAGGGATGTGATGAATCTTTTGAGCGACAGGATGATACACTCAACATTTTTTCTGAAGTGGATGAATTCAAGACCTCTCAAGTCTTTTAGGTTTGAAATGGTGAGGGTGAATGCCAAGAATTTCATTCATTTTCTGAAACAACTTAATGCATGCAAAGTTGACATGTAGCCTACTAGTATGATGACCCCGGAACGCATTGAAAAATTTGAGTCAAAGGTCGTGTGCCTGGTAGCCGAAATCATTAAAACTTATGCATGGAAATGTAAAGTTTCAGCTATGCCATCAATAAAGAAGGATACTCCATTGGTGAATTCCTCGATCTTGCATGAACCCATGAATTTCTCTTTGGAGGGTGAGTTAGCAAAGATCAAAATTCCAATACCCATCAAAGACTTGATCTGTATGCCTACTCAGAGGGAAGCATTAAGCCAATTTGTTAGTTCAAGTATTGTAACTAATATTTATGATGAAAACCCATAAGTTTTCCTTGGTATGCGTAAGACAGATAGTGACCCTACTCCTTTTTATATTTCTTTATTGGTTACTGGTTTAATATTGTGAAATTGCATGTTAGATTCTGGAGCTTCTACTAACGTAATGACTATTGAGATCATGTGTGAATTAGGACAGAAAATAACCAAGCCATATAGAAATGTGCAGGATGTGCAAGGGAGATACAAGTTTGTGGGGTGATCAAAGACCTCGAATTTCATTTGCATGAGTGCCCATTGAAGGTCCTGGCTATGGATGCGGTGGTAATATATTGTCCCATAAAGTGGGGCATGCTTCTATCAAGGAAGTGGGTAGTGGATGTTGGAGGCAACATCCAAATGGATTGGTTCTATGCGGATATGTCGATCACTCCCACACATAAAGTAAGACTATTTCAGGAACAAAAGATGTTGCACCACGTAGAGGATCCGCGACAATTGGATAATGAACCATTGTGCACTAAGGTAGATGAACCTACATTGGGAGCTTACGTAATAATAGATGACCAGGAGGAACCAATTATATTATCGTCGTTGAGCATTAATGATAGATTATGGACCATGCAGTTTGATGGTTCTCGATCTAGATTCATATCAGGAGTAGGGGTTGTTCTCACAACCTCATTAGGGATTGTTTTCTCATTCACATTTCATCTAGAATTTGATTGCACTAACAACATGGTAGAGTATGAAGCCTTATTGCTAGGACTTCAACGAGAATGAAAAATGGGAATCAAACAGTTGAAAGCAGAGGGGAATTCGGAGAATGTGGTAAACAAGGTAAAGATGCATTGTGAAGAAAGAAATCATTGTTTGATGATATATAGGGATGCAGTTTGGGGTAAAATGGAATGTTTCAACAATTCAATATCAATGTTTTTCCTCGCATGTTCAACAAGCTAGTAGACTCTATGGCATCTGCGACCACACTTTTTCATCCATGCACACCTAATCCCTACATCAAGTACATGGTTGAGGTATCATTTTGACCCTTCATTCCTGATAATATATGTTCATGGAAATTTTTTGAGGATGATAGATAGATTTGTAATTTTCTAAATTTCATTGATGAGTTTTTTGGCCATGTAGTAGATGAGGTACAGGATGGAGAGGAGGCTCCATTGATCCAATTGAAAAGTAACAGGTTCCCCAAAGGTTTAGTCCCTTTGGAAAGATTATTTGATAGATCGGATGTGTTTGTTGGGACTAAAACGCCTTGTGTAGGTCAACATGTGGTAGAGGTAGTTGCAAAGTCTCTTCCAACAGTGGGGGATAGATTTTATTGGACAACTTTCACAGAGTTCCAACAATGGTCACAGTTGGATTTTAGTGGCCACAAATTACTTTACCAGATGGGTGGAAGCAGTTCCACTCGAGTATGTCTACTGCAAATATTGTCAAATTCTTGGAAGACAATATCATTACCCAGTTTGGAGTCCCAAGAAATATTACAACAGACAATTCCAGTGTTTTCATATATGTTGAGCTGGTCTCTTTTTGTTCCCAATATAGTATAACATTGGCTCATTCAACTAACCATTATCCACATGGGAATGGATTTGAAGAATCCAACAACAACAATCTCATCAAGATTATTAGAAAGACAGTTGGCGAAAACAAACGAGCATGGGATAGTTGTCTTAAGTATGCACTATGGGTTGACCAGATTAAAAAAAAAAGTGCCACTGGGAAGAGCCCATTTGAGTTAATTTATGGCTTAGATGTGGTTTTACCTATGAACTTGAGACTACCAGTATATAATTTGTTGGGATAGATTGCTACCAACCAGGTGGTTTTGCAACCCCATATTAATACGTTGGTGCAGCTTGAAAAGGACAAAGAGGTGGTATTCACCCGGTTTATAGAATATCATACTCAAGTAAAGAGAGTGTTTGACCGCAAGGCAAAGGGAAAGGCCTTCCAAGTTGGTGACATAGTATTATTGTGGGACACGAAATTAAAAACCAAGTGACCATGGTAAATTTGATAGCTTATGGTTGGACCCATATCGCATTGGTGTGGCGGTGGGACCAAACACTTTTCAATTGGCCAACTTGGATGGAGATCGTGATGGGTTACCCGTCAATGGGAAGCGTTTGAAATACTACTTCCAATGATTAATCAAGTTCTCAAAAAATAAGAAGAAAAGGAAAAAACAAATTGAGGCATTTTTGGGTTTTAGGTGATATTCTCCACTTGTTTTTTCATTTTCAGATTTTAGTTTCGTTGTTTTTAATGCTTTATGACAACAAGTTGAGTCTTTTGTTTTGTAGATTTTTTTCCTTCTTGTTATTTGCCTTTCAGTGCTAATTTGAGAGTTGTTGATTTTTTCCATGTTACATCAGCATTTGGTCTTGTTTCTTTGCATAATCAACACTTCACATGGGACTAGTCTTTATGTCATAATAATCGTTGTCCACCTTTTGGTTTTGGGTCAAAACTCTGAGTGTCTTATCATATGTTTGTCTGGTCTTTCTTTCATCTTACATCTAGAGTGAGCCTAGATGAGGGTCAATTTTGTTGGCATTCCAAAGCATTGAGTCCATTAGGAGGGGTAGAGCGAAAGAGACATAAGAGAGTCTTGAGTCATCTTATGGTCATCTCTTCATTGCGTTTCATTTGATTCATTTGCTATGACTGATTCTTCCCCCTCATCCAATAGTAGGGATATGATGCCATACTTTCATGATACCTTTTGTTGATTACTACTTCATGCTGAGACAACGGATTTCATCATCGCCTTTCCTCTCGATGAGTCATCCTCTATCGACTCTGACACCTCATCTGGGGGATGGGAGAAAGGATTTCATCATTGCCTTTCCTCTCGATAGGTCGTCAAACCCAACCCCAACCCCTTTGATCTAAAGAAATATTTACCAAAACCTTACCTGAGCCATGCTAATCTTTACCAACCCTTACCTGAGCTTATTATTTTACCTTTTATCAATGACCTTTATATTACCCTCATTACCGTGAGAGAGTGATCAATTAGAAGGTGTTGCAAACTTCACTCCTTGGAAGTGCAGACTTCGGATGTTGTTGGAGGAGCTTGATCTTTTGTGTTTTGTTGAGGGGAAGGTCACAGTGTCTATCGATCCCATGCAGTTGGTCAAACACAACGAAAAGGTGACCAAAGCTAAGGGAATCAACATTGATTATGTAAAGGGCCATTTAATCCCTCACATCGGGGATAAGAAGTCGGAAAATATATGTATGATTCCTTGATTACTCTGTTTCAGAGTGTGGATATCCCTATCAACTATGATGCCTCATGTGGGGGATGATCCAAGAAGTGGAGCACCTTGATGGTTATTAGACTCATTGGCGATCATTCCGCATTTGACAAGGTTCATCATCATTGGGCCTTCATCGAATGATCTTTGCTAGTGTTTAGAATCGATACATTTTTCACATTGATAGGTTGTGCTCATACCTTAGGGCCCATTATCCTTATTGGTGGTTTCCTTCGTGCCTAGCAGGTGTTTACATTATTGACATCTAACTAGGCAATCCTCTCCCACGTGTCAACTTTGGCTCATCTTTTCCACTGGCAGGGGTATATAGGGTAGGTGGTGGCAGGTAGCAGATATGGATGAGACCCCCATTCTTTCAACCGATTAACCAAGGGGGAATATATATATATATATATATATATATATATATCATTACCCACTAGATTGCCACTTTGGATTGTAGATCATTTTTGCAGACCAATGTCTTATATATATAGGCACAATGGTATATATATATTTTCTCACAGGGTATTATTCATGGATACAAACATGAGGATTCTTAGGTTCTCGATATCCCGTACGGGGATCTCGTCCCCTTGAATCGCCAGTTTTAACCCTTGGATTTGCTCACTTGCAAATCTCAAGGGTTAAGGGAAAACATATTCTATTTTGTTGGTATTCAGAGTTTGATTCAAGAGACAACTTTCCTAGAGCCAAAGTTGGTTCCCATTGAGTTCAAGTATAGGTTGTTTTAGTGATGTATTCCTTAAATAGAGACAGATGTTTCACAGGTTTTCATGGGATTGGAGAGAGTTTCTGTTGATATTATGGTAGTTGTGGGAGGTATTTACCTCCACGTGTAAACCTGACGAGGATAGAATACTCCTGGAAGCAATAAGAAACTCTAATGAGTTGGCTAATAAACCTAGAAGACTTGTCGGCTCAAGAAGATAATTTATATTAGGTTATTAGCCTCCAAGAGAAGAAGTCGGCCAGAAATAATAATATATACTGAAAAGACAGATACCCAGAATGAGAAGTCGACCCAGGCAGTTAACCAGAATTACTATAAATACAGGAGACCAGTCTTCATTCTGGCAGGCAGTCTCAGAATTGTAGAGCAGCACTTGTGTGCACTACAGTTGCCCAGTTTCTGCGCAGGTTTGGAGGAGAGTTGTCGTTGCAGCTGCTGCAGCTAGCAGTTACGCTTGGGCTATCTCTTGGCTAGGGTTTGGACTATCTGATCAACTCTTGTTGATGCGCTATCCTTGGGGAAAGGTGCGTTGCCCTTTGCTTGGATATCTAGCCTAGGGTTTGCTTCCAGAGTGATTCTCTGTCAAGGTTAAGGTGCTCGGAGGGTGGCTTCGGCTTATGGTTGGGTGACAATAGAGATATTGTCAATGGTAAAATGAGCACATCCACTTATATTCTAACAAGTTATGGGACCACACCTCCTTCATTCAGTCTAACCGCTGGAAGGAAACATAGCCATAAGGATATTAAGCTCGTTGAAGAACTGCCACTAGGATTTCTAGCAGGAGCAGTCACCATAGCATTGTCACTAGGGTTACTAGCAGGTGCAGTTGCAAAAACCCGAATCCTCTTGTCGAGGCACCTTAAGTGAAGGGATTGACCTAATATCCAGACATATCAGTGTGCCCTAGCCTAGTGCATTTCTTGATACTCTCAGTAAGCCAAGACATGAAGTTTGAGTTTTTGGTCAAATCTAGGGTTTGACCAAGTCAAAGAAGCCATGACTTATTCTATGAAGTCAGAAAACAAGTTAGATGGAGCTTCTAACTTAAGACTGTAGAAGACAAGGATTGACCTCATCCTTGCCAAGAATAAAGTGTTGGATATCGTGAAAGGAAAGATCGTGAAACCATAGTTTGAAGAAGGAAAAGAGAAGAAACCGCAGAACGTTGCAACTATGGAGAAGTTCAAAGATGGTGACATCAATTCTATGAGTATCATAGTGGAATATATAAAAGACCACTTGATACCCTACATCTCCCATCTTGACTCATCAAAGAAGATGTACGATGCCCTAACAAATCTCTTCTCTATCAGAAACATTGGACAAGTAATGAGTGTGAAGAATGAGCTCTGTCACATGAAGATGAATGATGATGACAGCATAACATCATACTTTGTGAGAATCTCTCAGTTAAGAGATCAACTAAAAGCTATTGAAGAAATCGTTTCAAAGAAGGAATTGGTAAACATAGTACTCAATGGTCTTCCCAAGAAGTGGGATGCATTTGCCGCAAGCATGAACACAAGGAAGGAGTATCCGACATTTGAAGAACTTTGGACTTTATGTGCTCAAGAAGAATCAAGGATCAGTGCAAAAGAGAAACCCCAAAAGAAGTACGATGATCAAGCCTTCACAGCAAGATTCAAGAATTTCAGGAATAAAAGGAAGTTTGGTTCAAGAAGGAAGCCAAATCAAGAGAAAGACATTTCAGAAGTACAATGCTTCAACTGTCGAAAGTATGGCCACTACAAGAATCATTGTCCCAAGCTAAAGAAAAGGAAGGAGAAACACGAAGCATCAGTTGTCGAAGAAAAGGAACCTACAAAGAAGACTAAGCAGGATGAAAGAGACTTCTTCTTCTAAAGGTAACAATACTCTTCTTATTTCTTGTACATATCTCGTTTGTATCGTCTCTGTACATGTCTTGTATATCTATCCCTTGAAAGATAATGTATTCCAAGAAGAACTATACCTATGAAAGAACAACAAGATAAGGATTGATATCATTAGATAATACACATGAAATGATGAAATACGCTGAATCAATCATGAAGAGACTCAGAAGAAGCAAAGACAGAAAGAAGTCAGAGAAAGACTTGTAACGTTTTTGTAGAAGACAACAAGCCGAAAGCGTGGACTCTGTTAGACAAAAAGAGTTAATTATATATTGCAGAAGACAATAAGGATGCAGATGGAAGCATGGACTCTGTTAGACGGAGGGGGGAGATTATATGCACCCATACATGAAGCAAGGATTAGGAGGGAGCTAATCCTATGATCCATTGAAGATGATAAAGAATATATCCATGGTAGCAGCCATGAAAGACAATACGTGTTCAGTTCAACCTCAAAAGAAGTCTTCTTTGAAGAGAATCCTTAAAGTATCCCTGGTTGTCCATCCACAACCGTGATCCTATGATGAAAGAAAGAAATGGAATCTTTAGGGAATGGAATCTACTCTATGGACCCAAGAGATAAACACAAGGAGGAACATGAAGATTCCAAGAAAGAAAGAGAAGCCAAAACAACCAGTCATTATATTAAGAATCACAAGATTACCAGCCTGATATGAACTCAATAAAAGCAATCAAGAAGAGGAACTGAAAGCCGTGATGAAGAACAGTGTATGAAAGACTTATGAATGAAAGCATTGCGAGATCTAGAACTAGAGGTTCTCCCAGATGGAGGGAGAAGACTATGATGATTACTTGTTCCAGTACACCAGACATATCTCTGCATGAGCCATTATATCATCTGCAACATCCATGAGTTGGAGTTCTACATCAGATGAATGCAAAGAATGTTCTCCAGAGAAATTGAATAAAGCACGTATGAAGAGCAACCTCAAGACTTTGTGGCATACCAGAAAGAGACCCTTGCATGAAGATAGAAGAAGACTATCAAAATAATGTAACTGCAAAGTGTATTCTTATTATTATTGATATATTATTCATATGATCAATCATCATTGTGGATTGATCATGTCGGTTATTGTAATAGGACCAAATCCCCTTTTGCGGATTGGTCAAAAGACAATTGTAATAGGTAGAATAAGAAGTCGGCCCCAACAGATATTAAAGAAGCCCAGAAATATAATAAAGGTGGGTTTACCCACCCAGTTTGAGAAGTCGGCCTGCCAATGAAGAGACACTTCACACGTTCCAGACTTGTATAAATAAAGAGGCCAGCGCCTCATTTAGATACACAAATCAATTGCTCATTTTGAGAGACAAGTTATGATCTGTTGCTGGAGAAGAAGAGGAGAGAGAGAGTGGTGCATATCTGGGAGAGGACTTTCTGTATTAATTTAAGAGATCTCTTGGCATTGTATTGGCTATCTATATTAAGGAAGTTTTGTTGGGTTTTCTTCCCCTAGAGGGTTTCCGAGGATAAATGTTGTGTCTCTTGTGATTGTGTATTTCTCAGTGATCTTGGATTATGCTATTGTTGTCTAATGAAATGCAAACATCTATAATAATGGCTTAAACATTAACATGGTATCAAAGCCAAGCTGAAGGAAGCATCTTTCACAAGTGAAAAACGTCACTGTTACCGTACATGAAAATTAGGGATTTTTTATGGTGAAGATTTTCAACCCCAAAACCATCTAGAAAAGTGCACCCTCCCCTAAGGATCAGTTTGGCACTCTCAGTGCACCTTTGCAGTGGCTGGATCTATCGGAAAGTGAAACCCTAGTTTCACAAAGTACCAGAAAACCAGTGTACCGGAAGTACCAGAGGTACCAGAAGCACCAGTCCATAAATCTGCAGATTAAATTTGGAGCAAAAGTTGGATTTTCTCAGATCCAAACACACCAGGCTACTCGCCTCAGCCAAACGCACCTCCTGGTAAGTTCGGTTTTTTATTTTGAGCACTTTCATTTTTCGGTCATTTTCCTAGCTCCAGGTAAAGATGTCTGCAAGCGTTAAGCTTGTTGACAAGTTAGAAGGAGTGGAAAACTTCCATGCCTGGAAGTATAGGATTGGCCGCATTCTTGAAGAGAATAACCTAGAAAAATTTGTCAAAGAAGAAGTACAAGAACCCAACGATGCTGCAGAAAAGGCAAAGCATCAAAAGGACACAATAAGGGCCAAAATAATCATTGCAGATTCAATCAAAGACCACCTGATTCCTTATGTGTCATCTAAGAAGACCCTAAAATAAATGTGTGATGCCTTGACCAGACTATATGAAGGAAAGAACATAAACCGGAAGATGAATCTAAGAACTCAACTGAAGAATACAAGGATGCAGAAAGGAGAAATGATTCAGGAATACTTCTCCAGAATCTCAGAATTCAAAGAACAGCTAG
>ML793220.1:217388-238137 GCA_009831015.1 Picea engelmannii | reverse complement strand
TATTTCTCAGTGATCTTGTTCTTATGATGCTCTTATCTATTGAAATGCAAAGAACTATAATAATGGCATAAACATTAACAATTCTAACAGTTTGTTACATCTTAGGTCAAAAGGAAATCATTTCCCAAACTTGGTGAACGCAGAAATAAAGCTTTGTTGTGCTCGTATCAAGCTCTCATGGTTTGCTGGTATTTTGATGGATGTTTGTGCAAGTTTTAGAATTTAATTAGCATGTTATTTTGGTGCAATCAACCACTTAATAGCATCTTTCTTCTCTTTCTCTCCATTGATTCTGAAAGCTAGTGTTGCAGGGATTCCACCATAAACACTTATAAATTATTCATAAAACCCCTTTGTAGCTTGGTCGCTAGCCAAAGGATACTTTGCATGCTTGTATTGTGTGTTTATTTTGCAGATCTACAAGGAAGAAAGCGCATGCAAAGGCTAGGGACACCCCCCTGAGGTTGGAAAGCACTAGCCCAAACGGAGAGGAGTTTCTGTCAATGACATTTTTGGACATTTTCTCCTAAACTTGCATGGATTTTCAATTTCTGATCTACAACTTCACATTTATCAATGCGGAAAATTGCGCTAACAGGTACTTAAAATATGTATAAAGTACTTTTCATTTTATAAAATATGAAAAGTTGGTAGAGCCATAGTGAACCAAACAAACAACAACGTAAGAAATGAACATCAAACGACATCGATTATGTAAGTTTTTACTGAATGAAAGGTTTGTTAATTTTCATATTTTATCATCGTACTTGAGACATCTAGTAGGAATCCAATCGATCATCACTTTTATCATAACTAAAAGCATTTACATGCTAACTCCTTTTAGGTGCAAATACATGCTAACGTTTTCGAAAATTATATGAGACTTTGTTTTGGTGATAGGAGGATTAATTTGTAACAGTTCGGAGGTGGCTTCCTATCTTTAGCAATCGAAATCAATCTAAAATGCATACCTGAGAACTCAATCCAAGTAACAAAAGAAACACACTTATGATTAAAAGTGAGTCATGCCTCCCTAAGCCTCTAGATCTGTGGTAGAGTTTCATATGGTGTACCATGAGCTTTGACTACTACAAAGAATGGGAATGATTTTTCACCAGCCTCTCTATAAGATGTTCTTTCTTTGATTAACACCATCAGATAAACCTAGAGAAAGGAAAAGGGAGGTACTGTAGTTCTAAACTATATTTGAGCCAAGGCCATTTCGTCAACACTCCATTGTATGGCATCATGCCAAAAGCAACAACTATTGCATGGACATTCAAAAGGACAGATGACCTCTATCATGCTTTACTAACAAATAGCTACTAATGTTTGCTACCTCCTAACTTCTACCCTTCTTGTCCTATTACATTTTTAGCTCTCAATACTATAGTTTGGTAAGAGGATCATCTAAGTAGATCTTTTGTAGAAGTTTGACAAGATTTTTCTTTCGTTTCAGAGCATTCAATCTATGTTCCATGCTTTCAAATTGAATAATTTAAAATTATCTTGTTTAAACCAGGCCCTTTTAAGTAAATATCTGACTTGCTTTTGAAAGTATTATGAAGAACATAAATGGCTATTATGGAGGGGTTCTCTTGCCTAGCTAAATCCTTAGGTTACGTGATTACAATATGGCTTGGATTCCTAATCTGTAGTGGGAGATCCAAGTTCATGATCTCAACCATCTCCACTAGTTCCCTTTGGTTTTCCTTGCTTGCAACAAATTTCTGCTAATAGACTTTCAATATCCAACACATTTGGTTGTAGAATTTTTGGTGTCCTCAAATTTAAGTGTTTCCACCAATCCTTTCAATTGGGAAATGAATTCCTTTTGACCTAAGATGTGTTACTTCACAATAAGTAGTAATTATATTCGTCTCTTGGCATCATTGGTTTTTATTGATAAAAAAACTGGGGACATCACAAGAGAGACAAAAATTTGACTATCTATACAATTGCCTCAAACTAATTAGATTTTCATGTACTTTCAAGTAACTTGCTTAAAGCACACCATAAACAGAATGGGCTCCCCAACTGTGTCCTGCAATGAGTGTGGATAGCAAAAAGTTGAATGAAGCAAAGTTAAATGTGTTTCCACATAATGCCAGTGCCGTATAACACTTGTTCCTGAAAATATTGCACCAAAAACAATAAAGAAGCAGCCTAAAATGATTGATTACATTAATTTTCATAGGCTATTTCAAAACATTGCCGCTAAACAATGCTCAGTGGAAATATGAATATGGTTCCATCGGGCTATAGTTTAGTAGATGAGACAGGGCATCTCCACACTAATGACCCAGGTTCAAACCCTAGCGGGCAGAGAGCCCTGAAAATTAAATTGTTGACTGCTTTTTACAGAATTTCATATGCAGCTTTCATTCAGAAAAATTGAATATGTATACAACTTCATGATCTAGCATATGACCAGTGTTCCCCATAAATGTAGGACTAGTCTTCAAATTCTTCTAAATATATTTTCAATTTACAAGCTCCATTTTACATGCTTTTTGTGCAACTTTAGAAAAATTATGCACTCCTATATCTGCCCTCACAATGTGCACTCAATTGGTAAACATTAATTGCAAAAGAAGCTCAAAAATTAGGATTCTGCATGCATTTTCTCAGATTCATCCTTAATGGATTCGAACAAAATTGTTGATAGATATCTCTCGCCAAAACTTGGAAACACAACCTGCAATAGTCAATGCACACTAAGAAACCTAATTTTCTGCAACTACTATAAAATCTTATGGAATTCTTTCACATACTCCAGACCCAGTAGCAAAACAATAAATATGTTGGCAACTTGTCAAGCATTTTACAAATAAGATAACTCCAATGATTTAATGTCCCTTGAGGACAAACAAGGAAAACAATGCTACTGTGAAGTATTAACGTATTTAAGTTCTACTATTAATGTTCAATTAAAGTGCAAACTAATCAATTCACAATACATCAACGTCAACTATTTTGGAAAACTAAATATTATTTCCTAAAACTGTCAAGAAACATGAAATGCATCTTCACAACTTTCATAACTGAAGTACAAAATGCAAAAGTTGAGACTTTGGCTTCAGAGCTTTGGAGTTTTGTAGTTGGAAATCAAGGCATTTTGAGTTGGAAATGTCTATTTATATCAATAAAGTTAAAAAAATAAATAAAAAAGGTTCAAGCACGTTCCTTTGGAACCAATCTGGGGCTAATCAGTTCAACCATCCACTGTGGGTTAGGGATGGTTTTCCTTTTAGGGGAGCCGTTTTAAATAAAACACACCTCAACATAAAATAGTAGAACTAAATGATGTTTATACCTATGGCTTCTAAGTTAATCATGTGGGACATCTTTGTACCATTCAAAAATTAGTAGTCAAGGCCATGCTGAAAAACATGAATATTTAATTATCATTTGAAGTTATTGAAGTCACCAACGTTGCAGATTTATTTTTATTGTTAGAGACATTCTCATGGCTACCAAAAATGTCAGAGACCTTGTATGAAACCATTACCAAATGGTTGATGGGAAATTTGTATGCAACCATTGTCAAAAGGTAATCAAGGGAAGAAAGAGTGTACATAAGTTGAAATGCCGTTTGGCAAGCATACAAGGTCAGGTAAAAGCATGCTGTTGTAGTCTACGGAATCAGAGGATGCATCCAAGAAGAGAGCACATTAGGGAAAACACATCAAGAACACACACACATACTCAAGAAGTATTTGTGGGAAGGTTAACCAACCGCCTTTCTATTCCATCTTCATGAGTATATATACATAGGAGAGATGGTTGGAGCAGTTGTACCCGCTCCAACTAATCCTTTGTTAAGTTCAGTTATCACATACGTTATTACATTGTCATTTATTGCATATATATTCCTATATTTACTTAGTGTCTAATGTGTGATGACTATTACAAGGGCCTAAGAGGCCTCCCAACATTTCCCCCACACTCAAATCCTTGCTCGTCCCTAGCAAGTGTGCAACAACGTCCTGGGTCTCTACTCTTGCAGAAGTATCCTTATTGTGCATCAACCATGCATATCGGTATGCATAGGTAAATCAGCCGCAACACCCGCCAATTGTATAGGAAGATACATGTATACAAGGTTTACTGTGATTGGATTCCAATGGCTCTGAGTGACTGCATATCACATATCCAGACTCCTCGATCTCTATGCTTCCAACATTCTCTGCCAGTTGAAGGGCACCCATTGCTGCCTGCGACCAACTACAAAGTCTACTCATAGGAACCGTCGAGGCACTCTCTAGGACTGCTCCAGCGAACTGCCACTCCTGGGGTTTTTTTTATGGAATCGACGAGGGTCTGCGGCATCATCCAATTCTACCATTCCTCTGCTTTCTTTGTCACAACCGAGGGAACTGTTCTGCAACTCTTCTACCAAGGGGCTCAATCAATTCAAATGTTCTTGTGTCATCATCTTTTCTTTTAAGCTCTTGTGTGTGTGTCTCATCCTCTGATATCTCTTTCTTGAATGCCTTTATCCGCTGTCAGAATGTTCATCATCAATATGCTTAATCTTTTACTTCTCTGCTCTGCTGCTCGTCAAACTTGAAAGTGCTTCTTTATGTTTTTCTGGTCTCTCAGAATATATAGAGTCTGCATTTGATATTACATGAAGGAGTACTTGACTACAACTTGACTCAACAACTCAATGGGAAAAAAAAGACACTTTTGTTGGTACCAGACTTTTACAACTCAATAGAATGTTGTCGATTGGGTATCGACTGACGTTGGCGGGGAACAAATCTCGTCGACTAGAAATCGACTTACTTTACATAGGTGGAGGGGATCGCCTACCTTTGAAGACACACGTTTAACCCCCACCTTCAATTTAACTGACTTAATTGACTCAATCAAGTTACTGGACAACATTTCTTTTTTACTTTTTGTGACTAGACTCGACTATGATCCTTCATGTATCTTATTTTTATACAATAAGACTCTTTCCTGAAATCAATATTCATTTACATTAATGACTCTTATTAAATATAGCAAGACCTATAACATGTGATAAATTCTCAACATATACACATGTAAGAAAACCAAATGGAAATTACGAACAAAGCAACTCCTCTCGCATCCACTAAGAACAATTGTAGATGTCTTTGAATCATTGCAGAGAATTGAAATGGGTTCTCTCATATGAAAAATGAGCTTAATTTCTTTAATTTGGTCGTTCCCTCTTCATCCAGGCACATCAACTTGTTCAGTGGTTGTTCCATTAAACCCCAATATAAACAATCGATTGTTGGATCGTTGGTACTTTTCAGCGGCCTTGTGAGGAGGAATATGTTGAATCTGTAGTTGTACAATAACTATTGTATCCTTCAATTTACTGACAAAAGTATCATCCCTCACGTGTTCAAAGTTATGGCGGTGTCTTTCTTCTTGTTCTTCAATTAGAATATGCAGAGAAGACTCTAATGGTTTTAAACTTGATCAGAAATCGTTTATGGCCATCATGAAATACGTTTCTCCAATGAGAGATGCCCCTGTAGCGATATTGCACGCCCTCAAGAAAGTTGTGTTGTGCGCACCAAGCCATTACCTCCAAGAACGTGCCACACACAGTCTATTGTTATGTCAAGACCATTCTGTGCAAATGTAAAAGATCTAGATATAGATATAAGCATTGTAAGAATTTAATGTCACCAATTTAATAATGTATATTCCTTCCTTTCATGGACAAGATAACAACAGATTAGATTCTGCCATTATTTGACTTTTCTGAGCAAAATTATATGCATCTAGAGAACAACCTTCTTACTAGAACATTCTCGCGTTATATGTTTGACTGGTCTCTCTCCAACCAAGATGAGCTTTTAAGTACTTAGCAAAAATAAGGAAAGAGTAACCACATTAAAAGAGAGGATAAACTGATGGAAAACGAACCAGCATCCCCACTTTCTCGTATGACACTAAATGAGTCCAACTAATCTCCTGAATCAAGGACAGTCATAAATCGTAAAGCTTATTTTCTGGGGACTAGAATCATCTTGAACAGATCATTTAATACCTTAAGAGCAGATCCTAAAAGCTTGCAATGCCTCTCATGCACCACTGTCAACAAGCCATATTTATGAGAATTTGTATCTTCCCATTTGCGAAATCAATCTTGAATCTTTGGACGCCATGTCTGGCTTGAGCGTAAGTATAAAAATAGGGAGTTGTTGTTGAACTCACATGTTCCAGCAAAATCTTCTCTGATAAATAACAAAAAATTTGAACAAACACTCACAGATTATAATAGCACATCGGTCGACGTTGGGCACATTCCCTCTGAATATTGCTGCCATAATGCTACGCCTCAGCCTGCCTACATGCTCTATTGATTGGAGTTGATATTCCATATCTATGACAATGGGAGTCGTTTGCAACAGATCTCATCTTTGTTGTGAGTTCGTCATTTTCCATGCGGAAAGTGTACAGCGTGTTCTCGCTCTTGAAGTATTATATAGCTGCGGAAGATATTCTTATTGTATTTGATCAAGTCAAAACCCTAAAAGAATAATGCTAAAGTATATTTGTAATGTCGGCTCAGGAAAATAATTATTATTATATTTTGTACTTGCAATATGAGAAGTCAGCCCTGCCAGAGAAAGTCAAAGTAAATTATATTTGCCAGAAAAGACAAGTCGACCCTGTGGGAAACATTCACTGGCAGAATAAGTATAAATAAGGTGATGCCTTACTCATTTGGTGATCATAACTCACTCATCTAAAGCGCAAGTTTGGTGGAGAGCTGCAATTGCAGCTGCAACTACAAGAGGAAGAATAAGGCGCATCTATTGGTCTTGGTTGGTCTCTCTCTCATAAGCTACCTTGCTAGGGTTTGGATCATTGCTTGGTGTATCTATTGGTGTATGTCTTGGTATAATACTTGGTGCATCTTCTGGTGACAAGGCGCAAGTCTAGTAGCAGGGTTTCCCTTTGAGTAGAAGGGTTATCTGGGATATTTCTCTCTAAGAGAGCATTGTATTGACACTGTACTTGGTTGATGAATCTATACTGAAGAAGTTTTGTTGGGTTTTCTTCCCCAAGAGGGTTTCCCAGGATAGATCTTTGTGTGTTGTGCTCGGGGGTGGCACATGTAGGTGCCTATGGTTGGGTGACGATGATATAGCATCGTCTATGGAAAAATGAGCACGTAAAAGTAGTTAAATTGTTATGGTAAATCTAACCGTAACTAGTTTTAGGAAAAATTCAACATGGTATCAGAGTTGGTTTCCTTCAGACAGTCTAATCGTTGGAAGGAAGATCGTGAGATTTACCTCGCCACTGCAGTTTGCCGCAGTACCATGTTGCTGCACAGTTTATTTTGTCAAGCTCGTTGAGCACTTTTTCTAGGACGTTTGGCCTAATTCCTTCACAAACAGGTGCGATCTACCCTAACGCATCTCCAACTACCTTCAAATTGCAAGTTGGAGCACTTTGAAGTTTTAGGGTTCGTCGTTGCTTGTCGTTGCTGCCGGATGGTGTCGTTGCTTGCCGCTATTTTCCATTGTTGTTGAACGTATGTACTTGTATATGTTTAAACCGTATCACTATCTTGAGGGTGTTTGTTGGAGAAGGGATCTTTTGTCCAAGCAACAATTGTAGATCCAGAGGGATCTTGGATCCAACACATTCAACAACGCACTTCGGGTTTGATTGTTTTGATATGCCACTAGTTGTTATGGCATTATTGTGATCTTATGAACATCTAGTTGTATTTTAATTTTTGATCTATTGAAGTTATGATTATTATACTAACCTCTGGTCAAAGTTAAAGATACGAGTTGACTTTAGTCAAAGTACTAGATTGATTAAGGTTGAGATTTTAGAGTTTATTTGCATTATATTCTCTAACTCAGATTTCTGTCAAGAAAGCATATTGTCTTAGTACAGGGGGCAGGTTGGAGAGAATACTTGTCATCTTGAATGAAGGAGATTCAGAAGAAAAGCAACAACACTCATTCTTGGAGATAAGACTCCAGGATCCAGGTTTGATTGATTAAATTGATAAGTTTCCAACTTGCACATATCAAGTTTGATAATTGCTACATTACAAATAAACACTATAGTTGTGTTAGCAGTCTTTGAAAGATTCTATCACTGCTAGGTACAATAAATACTCGGTAGCATGCGAGTACTATTGATATAAATGCTTATTGTACTTGTTTGCAAGACGAACTAACATCTCCTCTAGGAGATAATTCTTGTTTAGCTTCCAAGAAGGTCACCTTCGTAAAGCTATGATGATTACCAGGAAATTGTCCTTCATTCTTGTTACCATAGATATGTTCTTATGAAAATGATATTATATTGGAAATACTTTTGCTCATGTTGTTCTTGTCTCGGGCAGGTTATCTTACAAATTCCATGGAAGTTACCATGGAGATGTACATGTTCCAGGAAGGTTACCACGGAAATAGGTCACTAGTGACAGTTTTGAGAGGGAGCTACAGTGACAGTTGCAGAAGGCAACATATTAGATAGCCTCCAGTTTGAGACATGGAGCAGACTGGCCATCAGGAAGAGTTTGTTTCCAAGAAGTGACAACAAAGCGAAAGGAGTTTTGGACATCGTGCACTCAGACATGCGTGGACCAATGACAACCACTTCACTTAGCAGATAACTTCAAAGCATTCTGCGAGAAGTTGGGATTAAGATGGAGCTCACTACTCCCTACAATCCTCAGCAGAATGGTGTAGCAAAAAGAAAGAACCCAACGATAACAGATGCAGGTAATGGAATTGTACCGGAAGAACATGTTCCAAAGAACCATGACATGATAGAATCACAAAGACCTGCAAAAATGATTACAAAGAAAAGAAGACCAACTTGGGCTCATGAGATTATTCAGGACGCCGAGAAGTATGGTGCTCCAGATGGATCTTTCAGAGAAAGCAAGAAACCTCGACCATATTCCAGTAACGTAGCATTGTTATATCATTGATTCTTAGCCTCCCTGTTATGAAGAGGTTGCAGAAAATAAAGTATGGAAGGATGCCATGATTGAGGAATACAAGTCTGTCATTAAGAATGATTTTTGGTATGTGGTTCCGAGACCGAAAGAGAAATCAGTTGTGAGTTCCAAATAGATCTACAAGATGAAACACTCAGCAGATGGTAGTATCGAGAAGTACAAGGCAAGATCATGTGGCAAGAGACACATCAATTAGAACTACACTTGCGATCGTTGTAGTAATGAAATGGAAGATACATCAAATAGATGTAAAGATGACCTTTCTGAAAGGTGTACTGGAAGAGGAAGTGTACATGGAGCAGCCACAAGGATTCGAGATACATGACAGACAGACACATGTGTGAAGTTTGAAGAAAGTCGTGTATGGATTGAAACAAGCACCCAGGGCATGGTACGGTAGAATTGACAGCTTTCTGATGAGCTTCGGCTTTACCAAGAGCAAAGCAGATCCCAACCTTTACTACAAGGTTGTGGATGGTGAACCAGTGATATTACTGTTATATGTGGATGACATGTTTCTAACAATGGGCGAGAAGCTCATAGTTGAGTGCAAGAGAAAGATTGCATCAGAGTTCAAGATGAAAGACCTGGGTATGATGCAATATTTCTTAGGTCTAGAGGTGTGGCAGAAACCAGACGAGATTTTTCTTAGCCAAGCAAAGAATGCGGTAGAGATCCTGAAGAGATTCAAAACGATGGATTGAAAATCCATGTCCACACCAATGGTGACAAACCTTAAGTTATTGAGTGATACTTCTTCAAAGACAGTGGTTGTCACCATGTACAGGTAGATGATTGGTTCGTTGATGTATTTGATGAACACTAGGCCAGATATATGCTTTGCGGTGAACATTTTGAGTCAATATATGGTTGAACCAAGACGTGTTCACTTGATTGAGCCAAAGCACGTGTTAAGGTACTTGAAGGGTACGATAGAATTTGGACTCCGATATGTTTCAGATAATAAGATAAGACTGCAAGGCTATGCTGATTCAGATTGGGCTGATAGTGTCACAGATCGAAAGAGTACATCAGAACGTTGCTTCAGTTTGGGGTCAACTATGATTTCTTGGCTCAGCATGAAGCAGACTAGTGTGGCACTCAGTACGGCCAAGGAAGAATATATAGCAGCATGTTCAGCTAGTAGTGAAGTTGTGTGGCTTCGGAAGTTGATTGCAAGATTGTTTGATCTCAAGTTGGAGGTGACTTGTATTTTTTGTGACAACCAGTGTTGTATAAAGTTGTCTGAGAATCATGTGTTTCATGACAAGTCCAAGCACGTCGACATCAAGTACCATTATATCTGAGATCTGGTGCAGAAGGGAGTTGTGAAGCTCCAGTATATTGGCACAAACGAGCAAATAGCAAATGTGTTGACCAAACCTCTATCGAAGATAAAGTTTGAGTATTTCAAGGACAAGCTTGGCACGGTCCAGAAGGACTTCCCTCGCAAGAGGGAGTGATGAGTCACAGATGTGACTCCAGGGACAACAACAACAATGGGTAGTCATTCACAGGCACGTTACTGACTATGGCACCCGTCAGCATGACCTCGCACAAGGTCAGCAGATGTCGAGCCTTCGGGGTTGGCAAGTTTTCCCAACTTTTCAAGCTAGAGAGCTAACCTATGTGGTTGGAGGTGTTTCCTAGCCTTGAGCTAGATGGGTAGTGTGTGCCCACAACATCGCCTAACCCTTATGGTTAGATCCCTAGATTCTGTGTGAGTTGGATGCCTGGTATGCCAACCAGAACGACTAGCCTTAGGGCTAGATGCCAAATTCTAAGTGAGTTGGTGAGTTTCCTAGTTCTGTATGAACTAGATGCGAGATTTTGTCTGAGCTGGCGAGTTTCCTAGTTCTGTATGGTCTAGTTGTCCATATTCTGTGTGAGTTAGACATACATGACAGTTGCCCAAACTCCGTAAGGATTGGGCAATGGGTAGTAGCACAATTCTGTGTGTGAACTGGCTCAAACTGAATAGTTGCCCACACAACGTAAGGATTGGGTAGTAGCGCAGTTTTGTATAACTTGGCTAGTTGCCTGGCTTTGAGTGAGCTAGATGTAGTCCTGTAATGACATAAGGTACGAAAGGACGTCGAGACCCATAAGGTCCGAGAGGACGATAAGGTTGTGCCCACTAGAGAGATGATACATGCATTTCTGAGGCCCCAGATGCATGACTATGATGTATCGATTCATCAGATAGTTTGTGTGTGACTATGCAAGAGCCTGTTTGGCTATGATGGTGATACTTGTGACATGATCTGTTTGATCATGAGATAGCCTGTGTGGTTGTGGTGATGCTACCTGTAGACTGGTCGGCAAGATCATGTGATTGGTGGTAATCTTGTACATTCCATGTGTAATGGATGGATGTGATTGAGACTACTAGATAAAGAACATCATGAATAAAATTTCCCTAGCTAAGAGGGAGTGTTGATGTTACAGAACTTCCAGTGATGTATAGATTCATGGAAAGTCAACAAGTAAATGGTCCAAAGTACAGATGCATACAAAAATAGTATTGAAGATCGTGCCAGAAGAATACCTTCCTTGCTAAGAGGGAGTGTTGAAGTATTATGTAGTTGTGAAAGATATTCTTATTGTATTTGATCAAGTCAAAACCCTAAAAGAATAATGCTAAAGTATATTTGTAATGGCAGCTAAGAAAAATAATTATTATTATATTTTGTACTTGCAATATGAGAAGTCGACCCTGCCAGAAAAAATCAAAGTAAATTATATTTGCCAGAAAAGACAAATCGGCCCTGTGGGAAAAGTTCACTAGCAAAATAAGTACAAATAAGGTGATGCCTTACTCATTTGGTGATCATAACTCACTCAGTTATAGCGCAAGTTTGGTGGAGAGATGCAATTGCAGCGGCAACTACACGAGGAAGAATAAGGCGCATCTATTGGTCTTGGTTGGTCTCTCTCTCATGCGCTATCGTGCTAGGGTAATGGGCTAGAGTTTGGATTGTGCCTTGGTGTATCTCTTGGTGTATGTCTTGGTATAATACTTGGTGCATCTTCTGGTGACAAGGCGCAAGTCTAGTAGCAGGGTTTCCCTTTGAGTAGAAGGGTTATCTGGGATATTTCTCTCTGAGAGAGCATTGTACTGACACTGTACTTGGTTGATGAACCTATACTGAAGAAGTTCTGCTAGGTTTTCTTCCCCAGGAGGGTTTCCCAGGATAGATCTCTATGTGCTCGAGGGTGGCACATGTAGGTGCCTATGGTTGGGTGACGATGATGTAGCATCGTCTATGGAAAAACGAGCACGTAAAAGTAGTTAATTTTTTATGGTAAATCTAACCCTAAATAGTTTTAGGAAAAATTCAACATGGTATCAGAGTTGGTTTCCTTCAGACAATCTACCCGCTGGAAGGAAGATCGTGAGATTTACCTCACCACTGCAGTTTGTCACTGTAGATTGTCGCAGTACCATGTCGATGCACAATTTATTTTGTCAAGCTCGTTGAGCACTTTTTCTAGGACGTTTGGCCTAATTCCTTCACAAACAGGTGTGCCATACCCTAACGCATCTCCAACTACTTCACATTGCAAGTTGGAGCACATTGAAGTTTTAGGGTTTGTCATTGCTTATCGCTGCTGCCGGATGGTGTCACTGCTTGTCAATGTTTGTCGCAGTTGTCGGAGGTATGTACTTGTATATGTTTAAACTGTATCACTATCTTGAGGGTGTTTGCAAGAGAAGGGATCTTTTG
Organism: Picea engelmannii; assembly: GCA_009831015.1. Classification (NCBI taxonomy): domain Eukaryota; kingdom Viridiplantae; phylum Streptophyta; class Pinopsida; order Pinales; family Pinaceae; genus Picea; species Picea engelmannii. The sequence goes on along the minus strand of ML793220.1, from coordinate 225,420 downwards.
TCCAAGCAACAATCGTAGATCTAGAGGGATCTCAGATCCAGCACATTCAGCAACGCACTCCAGGTTTGATCGTTTTGATATGCCTCTAGTTGTTATGGCATTATTGTGATCTTATGAACATCCAGTTGTATTTTGATCTATTGAAGTTATGATTATTATACTAACCTCTAGTCAAAGTTAAAGTTACAAGTTGACTTTAGTCAAAGTACTAGATTGATTAAGGTTGAGATTTTAGAGTTTATTTGCATTATATTCTCTAATTCAGATTTCTGTCAAGAAAGCATATTGTCTTAGTACAGGGGACAGATTGGAGAGAATACTTGTCATCCTGAATGAAGGAGACTCCGAAGAAAATCAACAACACTCATTCTTGGAGATAAGACTCCAGGTTCCAGGTTTAATTGATTAAATTGATAAGTTTCCAACTTGCACATATCAAGTTTGATAATTGCTACATTACAAGTAAACACTATAGTTGTGTTAGCAGTCTTTGAAAGATTCTATCACTGCTAGGTACAATAAATACTCGGTAGCATGCGAGTACTATTGATATAAATGCTTATTGTACTTGTTTGCAAGATGAACTAACATCTCCTCTAGGAGATAATTCTTGTTTAGCTTCCAGGAAGGTCACCTTCGTAAAGCTATGATGATTACCAGGAAATTGTCCTTCATTCTTGTTACCATAGATATGTTCTTATGAAAATGATATTATATTGGAAATACTTTTGCTCGTGTTGTTCTTGTCTCGGGCAGGTTATCTTACAAATTCCATGGAAGTTACAACGGAAATGTACATGTTCTAGGAAGGTTACCACGGAAGCAGGTCACCAGTGACAGCTCTGAGAGGGAGCTACAGTGACAGTTGCAAAAGGAAACATGTTAGATAGCCTCCAGTTTGAGAGATAAAGCAGACTGACCATCAGGAAGAGTCTATTTCCAAGCAGTGACAGCAAAGTGAAAGGATTTTTGGACATCGTGCACTCAGACATGTGTGGACCAATGACAACGACTTCACTTAGCAGATAACTTCAAAGCATTCTGCGAGAAGTTGGGATTAAGAGGGAGCTCACTACTCCCTACAGTCCTCAGCAGAATGGTGTAGCAGAAAGAAAGAACCAAACGATAACAGATGCAGGTAATGGCATTGTACCGAAAGAACATGTTCCAGAGAACCATGACATGACAGAATCACAAAGACCTACAGAAACGATTACAAAGAAAAGAAGACCAGCTCGGGCTCGTGAGATTATTCAAGACACCGAGAAATATGGTGCTCCAGATGAATATTTCAAAGAAAACAAGAAACCTCGACCATATTCCAGTAACGTGGCATTGTTATATTATTGATGCTTAGCCTACCTGTTATGAAGAGGTTGCTGAAAAGAAAGTATGGAAGGATGCCATGATTGAGGAATACCAGTCCATCATTAAGAATGATGTTTGCGATGTGGTTTCGAGACCGAAAGAGAAATCAGTGGTGAGTTCCAAATGGATCTACAAGACGAAACACTCAGCAAATGGTAGTATCGAGAAGTACAAAGCAAGATTTGTGGCTCGTGGGTTCTCCTAGAAAGAAGTAAAAGATTACAAGGAGACAATTTCTCATGTGGAGAGCTACACTTCAATTGGAACTACACTTGCGATAGATGCAGTAATGAAATGGAAGATGCATCAAATAAACATAAAGATGGCCTTTCTAAAAGGTGTAGTTGAAGAGGAAGTGTACGTGGAGCAACCACAAGGATTCGAGACACATGACAGGCAGACACATGTGTGCAGTTTGAAGAAAGCCTTGTATGGATTGAAACAAGCACCCAGGGCATGGTACAGTAGAATTGGCAGCTTTCTGATGGGCTTCAACTTTACCAAGAGTAAAGCAGATCCCAACCTTTACTACAAGGTTGTGGATGGTGGACCAATGATATTACTGTTATATGTGGATGACATGTTTCTAACAATGGACGAGAAGCTCATCGTTGAGTGCAAGAGAAAGATTGCATCAGAGTTCAAGATGAACAACCTGGGTATGATGCATTATTTCTTGGGTCTAGAGGTGTGGCAGAAACCAGACGAGATTTTCCTTAGCCAAGGAAAATATGCGGTAGAGATCCTAAAGAGATTCAAAACGATGGATTGTAAATCCATGCCCACACCAATGGTGACGAACCTGAAGTTATTGAGTGATACTTCTTCAGAGACAGCGGTTGTCACCATGTACAGGCAGATGATTGGTTCGTTGATGTATTTGACGAACACTAGGCTAGAGATATGCTTTGCAGTGAACATTTTGAGTCAATATATGGTTGAACCAAGACGTGTTCACTTGATTGAGGCAAATCACGTGTTAAGGTACCTGAAGGCTACGATAGAATTTGGACTCCGATATGTTTCGGATCGTAAGATAAGACTGCAAGGGTATGCTGATTCAGATTGGGCCCATAGTGTCATAGATCAGAAGAGTACATCAGAATGTTGCTTCAGTTTGGGGTCAGCTATGATTTCTTGGCTCAACATGAAGCAGACTAGTGTGGCACTCAGTACGGCCGAGGCAGAATATATAGCAGCATGTTCAGCTAGTACAACATTCATGGACGGCATACAGTACGGCATTCATGGACGTGATAGGTCGGCTCGTGATGAGACCTCCTATCCTTCAACTAGCCTTTTAAGCATTCTTTATTATATTGTGGGTCCCCTTTACTCAAAGATAAGTGTTTCACTGCTTTTTTGGGTGATCCCTGGGCGAAGCATCTGGAAGGTTCATACAAGGATTTTATCTTTTACCTAACATCAATCTCTTTGGGCCTTCAGGCCCTTCTTCCCATAGAATGAGGGGCAACCCTTTCTTGGGTCAATACACCCTAAAATCCCAAGAGATAAGGAAATGGAGTGTAATAATGATGGAAAGTGGTAAGTATGGTCGGGAACGGTACGATGGCTCTTTAAGGGAGTTCCTAGTAGCAAACCTATCCCCAAGGAAGACCACTTACTAGGGAAGAATGTCAACCACCAAGGTGAAGCAAGGCAAAAGGCTTAATGTCCAAGCATATATCATGAAATCTAGAGCGATCTAAGATACAACATACTCAATTGGCTTAAATATTGAAATGATGCTCACCATAATAATGACTTGTACCTCATGGAGCAAGGCCCACTACCTTCCAGAAGCCAGTTGATGTGGTGGATCCCATCTGGAAATCTGTGACGATCCATGGTGGTGAGAGGGGCTTCCAATTGTGCAAAAGGGTATTGTTGGTCATGTAGTCTCTCGACACTCCGTATTTGCAACCTGAGGGCCTCGAGACATAATCTCCTTCTCGAGACATAATCTCCTTCGTTATCCATAAAATGGGGATAACAGTCACAATAAAATTTCAGAGTTTTACTTTGCTGCTTTATCTTATTTACACACAAATTTGCACTTTTCTGGCATGGATTTTAGGTGTTTTATAGCAGAATTGCATGGAAATTGACCTTATTTGGCATGTCTGTGTAAATTTGCATATCACATGCAGTGTTATCAGAACTGGACTGGTGACTGAACCGGTGGATCCCAAAAATATGAACTGGACCGGAACCGGAAAAAAAACGGACCAAAAATATGGTCGACCAAAAAATACATAAAATATTCAAATTTTGAAAAATATGTGAAGTTTCTCATGTATATAGCTAGTAAGGGTGCAAATAACCAAAATAGCACCAAGTGCAATCCATCTTTGAACCAAAATACATCAACAAAGAGGCTCTAAATGGCCTCTAGAGTCCAAAAAAAGCATGCTACAACAAATAACTATATATCCTCAAAATCATTGACTATATTAGTATCCTCATCATCAGTGTCTCCCTCTACGCATTAAAATAAGATACAAAAAGCTTAACATGCCTAATAAGTAATTTTACTTGGGTGAAGGGTACATTTTTACTAGGGTCATGAGACAAGATTTCAATAATCAATGCCACCAACATCAAGGTACATAGAGGGCTTGGTGCTCTTGATTAAATGTCAGTTCCATACCATCATACATGATAGAATCCAGTGGAAAGTTGAAATCCTACTAATCTTGAAATCCTGAAAACTGGTAAGTCTGCTGAATTTTGAATGGGACCTAAAATTATACTTTCTCCATATGAAGTCCAATGAGGTTGGAACCACTCTAAAACATCCTGAAACAATTAATAGTAATGTTAAAAATTTAAGTAAAAGAATGAAATGAAAGATAAAGGCGAATGCCTAATACCATTAATTACTAGGGTGGGTGAAATGGAGGGGGGAGACCTCTTTAAATAGCATTAGTAGGGCCCTACGGTTAGTTATTAGACATTTTAAATTATTGTTTTTTTTTTAATTTAAAATCTGTGGGTCCCTAGTAGCGCCCTATGAAACTGTATGGAATCAACCAGTTCAATGTCTAAAGGCCGGTTTGGTACCAAACCAGTTGGTTCCTGTACAGAACTGGCCGGTTTGGTACTGAACCAGCATAAACCGGTCTGAAACAGTGATTCGGACCGCTTTTGGTCCACAACCGGTTGGACCAGCCAGTTCCAGTCCAGTTCCAATAACACTGATTACATGCCGTACAGAATTGATTTAACGCAGATTTCAGGTCTGATATTTAATTTACAGCAAGCTTTTTCATACTCTAAGTGGTTTTTTGCAAGCAAAGTTTGATTTTCATCTTCAGATTGCATAGGGAATTCCCCCTGTGGTTAGCACGCACTAACCCGAAGTGCAGAGGGAACATATGGAGGTCATAGTGTACCTTCCCTAGTTAAATTTGGAACACTTCAAGTTTCAAGCATTAACACCCCTTTTAATATTTATGCTTGAGAATTTATTTCAATGAGAGGGAGACTAGCCTTTAACATGGATTGTTTTAGTTTAGGGTCTTACTAGGAGAGAAAGATGGACAATATGTCAAATATAGGAGATGGTTATAGAAGAAATATTTTACTTGATAGAGCCAACGTTCAAAGATATTTTAACATTTTAAATTGAAATCTTAATCTAAATCTCAATGTTCTAAGAAACATTTCATTAAAATCAGAAGATCACAAAACATCTTTCCAGGTATGATAAACATATAGAGGAACTATGATTAATATTTTCAACTAAAATAAACACTATGAGTAATAGCTAGCATAAGAGCTTCTTAAAAAATGGTTACTTACTGCAACTAATTTCCCTGCATTTTCTTTCTGTTTTGCTACTTTTATAGCAGCAACTGCAGCAGCTCCGGATGAGATTCCAACCTAGATAAACATGCAGTAAGATAGTTTGTTATCACAGCTGAAATTGTTCTTAATTGCTTGCAGTTTTAATTTTGTATAAGTATCATCATTTCTCAAAGAAAAGCTTATGGAATCCTTAAATAAAGCCCGAAGGAGATCAACTGGAAAAATGATGTGCTTATGCACGTATTTATACAGTCATAAAAGCATTATAAGAAACACCTAATGTATATCATACAAAGAACAATCTTTTTCGATTTGTTATCTCTAAACAACTTTTGCATCATAAGCCATAATAATACAAAATCATATTATTGTTTCATTCACTATACCTTGGAATATGTAACCTTCAGTCACATGAGTTTAAATCTTTATGCTAGAATTTCTATTTCTTATATGGCCTCAGCATTGTATACGTGTGCTGTTTCGTATTATGATTTTATATTATTTTTTCACTTGGGTTCTTTCATTTGGCTTACAACTTACCAGTGTCCATCCTACACCTCGACCTTGGAGAAGCCTCTAGTTGGGCAATTCTTCTTGCACAACAACCTCCTTGTGCCTTTGCATATTTTCAGCCCATTGAAGACATTTTTGTCTTTGTACTCTCTCGTGTTACTTTTGATAGATGATGTATTTCACCATAATGGGAATGTTATCCCCCATTTGGGGGATAACCTTTCAGAGGTAGCAACAGATGGCACTGTGATACTAGACAGGCTTGAAAGACATCTTCATGAGACATGCTACAAGATGGTAAGCCTTTGACCATGGTAAGTGCCAGTTTAATATTTGAGGCATTTATGACTAGTACAGCTCTCTCCTCTTGATCATGAGATGTTATCTCTTTTGTTATACTTCTTCCCTAGTCATACCTTAGTGGTTGTCTTGGATTCTTAGGACAGTTGGGGAACCCTTTGGGAAAGGCGGTACATACTGGGACTTGTTTTGGATTGGTCATCACCATACCTACCACTTTCCGTTTTCATATCCCTCTTCCATATCCCTCTCCTTCAAGTTAGTTGGATGACGCGACCCAAGAAGGGATCATTCCTCACTCTGTGGGAAGAAGGGGTTGAAGGCCCAGGGGGTGGCTAGCAAAAGCCCGCCATCATTACCTGCTCAGAGGCTCGCCCACAGTCCTCACCACTTGTGGATGCATTGCCAGGGCGCTACATATTCCCTGGGGTGTTTGAAGCAAGTTAAGCACGTGTTTTTCAACACGAGGAAAACAAGAAAAATCAAAAAAAATCAAAAGAAAGAAATGCAAAGAGCAATAAAGGCCATCGCTCATGAGAATATCGCCAGAGCGTTACATATTCTTTGGGTTATCTCTCGTGTGATGATGTGGTAAAAGGAAATAAAGGGCTTGAAGACTCACGGATAACAAGAACCAGTGGTTGTAGTTCACCTCCATCATAGGCACCCATGAGCGAGATACTATGGACCCTTGTATGTCGAACTTCTAACATCTTGAAGCTAACCCATGATCGCCCCTTACTCACTTCCAGACCTTGAAAATCCATTTCCCAGGAACCAACTTCTCTACCTTGGGGTAACTTAGCCTACCAGAGCCCTTGATGACCCTCCCATAGCTTGACTTTGGAAGAGGTATAATATTATTTTTAATAGAGGAATGTGATGCACTAGTCTTAATGGCTCTTATATTATATTGGTTTTATCTTGCTATGGTTTTAGGCTTGTTTTCTTGTGGATATACATGAGTTTCCTTGTTTTGCAGGTCCTTGCCATGTGTCATTACATTTTATAGTCTTTGAGCCATCAAACAGGTGCCAAATCATCATTTATTGATGCCAGGGCATTACTAGGGTTAGCTAACCCTAGGTTGGATTCCACGTTTTCACTTGTCAGATGCCTGGAATTTTTCACAGGCCTCACCACCATGATTTTTAGGTGACTCACCCCACTTTTGAGGAGATTTGGGTGTCTCCTTGAATAGGTCGACCCCCTTAAGAGGGTGACATCACTCTTGACGTCACCCCTCTTGAACCATTGGATGATGAGTGTTGGATTATTTTTGGAGAGCGTTGAACCTTTGGAGGCCTTGGGTGATAGTTTCATGCCCCTTTTCTTGATGATTGAGCCTTTGGAGTTTTCTTCCCACATTTTTGGAGGAGTTATTTCCATTGGGCTTTGCCACTTGCACATTTATGGGGGACGATTTGACTTGGTGATGACTTTGTCCACTTGGAGGGGGACATTGCACCTCTTGATGACCTTGGTGACTAGTCAAACTCATGCACTACCCTTGGGAGGCCCACTACACTACTTCACATTTAATTTTGAGGGGATCGATGGCTTTTAGCCCCTTGGGCAGCACCTTGGGAGAGGATCCCTTGATCTATGGGGGAGATTTTTGGGTCTTCCTAGGCCATTAATGAGTTTGTTGGTGGATTTACCACCTATTATTTTATTTAGGAAGTTAGTTAAGTGGGTTATATCTAGATTCTCAATAGGAATTTTCTTTTTGACCATTTATGGTTAAGTCAATTGTTTCAAATGGTCAAAATTAATTATAAAGTGAGTTATCTAGAATACTTTTGAATTATTTTAAAATTAATTTTGTGGATAACCCAAAGTGGGTTAGTATATGGACAAAATCAAGTTGAAGGAGAACTATAAATACTCCTCACTCGATTTCATTTGTGACAATGCTTTTGGTGGATTAATACTATCACTCTCTAGCTTCATATTTTCGCTACACTAGTGTTATTGGGCATTTTATGGATGGTGCGATTTGCTTGGAAGCTTTCTTCATGGATGTTTTAATGTTTTGTGG
>ML793220.1:181479-193252 GCA_009831015.1 Picea engelmannii | reverse complement strand
AAGTCAATTGTTTCAAATGGTCAAAATTAATTATAAAGTGAGTTATCTAGAATATTTTTGCATTATTTTAAAATTAATTCGGTGGATAACCCAAAGTGGGTTAGCATGTGGACAAAATCAAGTTGAAGGAGATCTATAAATACTCCTCACTTGATTTCGTCTGTGACAATGCTTTTGGTGGATTAATACTATCACTCTCTTGCTTCATATTTTCGCTACACTAGTGTTATTGGGCATTTTATGGATGGTGCGATTTGCTTGGAGGCTTTCATCATGGATGTTTTAATGTTTTGTGGATGGATCTATTGGTGAATGGTGGATATTACATGCTATTATTGTCATCTTCTTCAAATCTATTGGTGAGGAAGTTTCAATTTATGATTTATCCACTTATATTTCCAAACCCTAGTTGTCATTGTGTTTAAAATAAACTTGTTCTAAGGATAGCTAACCCTACAACCTTAGAGATTTAGTTTATTGATGAAAGTTTGTTGCAAGGTTTTATCATTTGTTTTGACATTTTGGGCTAGATGTTTGTTTGGCTAACCCCTCTTGCAGGATAGGTAACTCTACAACCTACAAGGGAGATATTACTTTTGCTCTTCTAGCCTTTCTCCAAGCACATTTGAATCCATTAACCAAAGAGATCAAGGCACTAGTCTACATCAGAGATTGTGAAGTTTGCATTGGGATTTGTGATTTCCCACCAAAGTTGAGATTTGATTGCACGGTTGAACTCGCCCCCCTAGGGCGCACCTCTTGCCCATTAGGGCAAAAGTTTTGAGGGCTCTAACCCCCTCAACCTTCAAACCCTCTTTCTGCTGCAATTTTTATTAGTTTACTAACCCTAGGTTGTTAGATCTCTAGTTTTACTTCATTGTTTATAGCAAGTAAATAGTCAATTTTGTGTGGCTTGAGTAGATCTTTCATTCTAACGGATTAGTTTTCTGATTTGGTGGATAGTTTACTGTTTGTCTGCTGTACCTCACTGAAAGCTACAGCTATAAGGCTGCAATTTTATGCAGAAAACAGTGTTAAGGACAGTAAAGTTTAATCCTTAGTTTAGTGGACTAATTTAGCTAGCTTTGTTTCCTAGTTAATTGTTAGTTTTTCTAAATCACCCTAGTTAGTTTCTAACCTTTATTAGTTGGTTTTTGAAGTGTTTTCTTGGCTGATATCCCTGCTACAAAACTAGATATCAGATCTGGTTTGTGCTTTCAAAGTGCTTGATAATCATTGGATAAACGTGCCCTTTCACTGGTTGATTATTAGCAATTGTTCTCAAGTTATCCTAAAGGAATTTCGTGGGTTTATTTCATGTTCATCTTGCTGATCTAAATGGTAATTTTCTGCTGCTATATAGTATTTCAGATCTGATTTTGAGGCATACATTGTTAAGGCAAGTGTTGAAATACCTTTTCTATCTTGTGCAACCATAACTAGAATCGTTAAAATCTGGTAATTGGGTGATTGATATAACTTACACTTGAAGTTGATGCATCATCCATATTTGTCACTTGCATAAGACAATTGATTAAGCACTTGTCATATTTTCTCAAAGGCAGGACTTGTACATGGGCCTTGAACTTAGCACATAGTTGGTTTTGGCTTAACCGTCTTTCTGAATACCTTGGCTTACATCCTTAACCTTCTCTTTCACCTTCCTCTTACCTTCCATCCAAGTCCATCAAGTCTTCTATCGTGATACCTTAGGGCCTTTGACCATCCGCAGTCTTTTCCCCCCAGGGGTCACCTGGGACTCTTCCTGAGGTGACAGTAGGTCGTGTCCCTGTTTGTTGTCCATTGGTTGGGATCGTTAAGGACTCTACACAATCTACAATCTGTGCGATAACAGGGAAAAAATATAAGGTATGTGAGTTAGCAAAAATGCATATATATACACAGTCAACTACAAAAGTGTGATCATCAAGTTATTGCATTGTCTGCATAGTGGCATGTTCTATATGCGCAAGGAAAGTCATATGGCCAACTCTTACACCTCCATRTGGATACCCTACCTCATATAGGCAATGYCATGTCTTAATAACTAACCCTCTATAATAACAAGTAGCTCAACATCRATATACAACCCACCATAAGACCATGACCGCAAGACCATTTTTAATTCTTGGAACCWGTTACCCCTCATTCTAGTAGGGGTATTCATATTCAATTTTGATGAGCAGGACAGCCAGAATCATTCTGATTTGGGGGCAGTTTTCACGTTTTTCAAGGCATATCATGTCTCCCAAGGCAATGGTCACACCCCCAGAGGATTTTKGGGCTTGYTGAGCACACACGGACCTCTCCTTGGCATGCCACGTGGAAGAAGCTTGAGCGCTCTCTCCATTTGTCTTTCATGAGCTGATTATCATTTGTTTGGAGGGTCGACCGGCACTTACAGCACTTATGAAAGTCGTGGGGATATTTTTGTAGCATGTGATAATTTGGAGGGGTCATTTGAGTAATGTTTGATGATGTGGCATTCACTTGAATACACTGTTAATGATGTGGACATGACTTACATGAAGTCTAATGAGCTAAACATGAGGGTCGGCCCCTTGTATTTTGATGTCAATGTAGTTGTTTGGGGGTTTCTTGGATAATATTTGACTTGGAGAGTCATCCTCGTGCTTCATGGAGGTGCCTTCACATGTGGTATGGACATGGCCACTCATTTTAAGGTTTATTTGGAGGTTATGGAACGTTACAGCACACTTTTATAGAGCTGTTTTCATGGAGCCGCCCCATTTGGAGTGTTTTATGTCACCTTTTGAGAACGTTTTTGACCATTGGAGGCCCATTCAGCCATTTTGGAGAATTCCTAGGAGCATCTACATGTTTCTTGGGGCCTTTGGAGTCCAACATCTCACCTTGAAGACATCATACAGCCTTCTTTGGAGGAGAGGACCCTTCTTTGGGGCTTTATCTCATCTTATTCATTGTACATGTCGCTTGACCACTTTTATTTTATTATTGTGATAGATTAGTTAGTTATATTTTATCTTTCTTAGGCTAGATCTAAGGAACAACTTGAGAAATTATTATTTTGTTGTAAAAGGAAGAGATGCATCATCCATATAAAAAAGATGCACTTCATTTTCACTCATGATAGGATAATTTGGAGCTCTCTCTTTTTGGAGCTTAATCAATATATCTTTCTTGGAGCATTAATGGTGTTAAGGATTCTTTCTTTGTGGATGAATGTTATCAACAATTGAATCTTTTCCTACTTGGTTTTATTTTGGTGCATGAAGATTAATGGTGGAATTTTTTCAAGTCTTCTACTAAGCCTTCAAGATCGATCCATAGAGGGATAACTTTATCACGTGGAGGAAGAATTTTAAAGTTTGTCCTCATTCTTCCTTGTTGGTTTGGTGCTAAGTTGCACGAAACGCGGAAACGTTTCCAAGTTTCCAAAACCGGGACGGTACGAAACAGGCCCCCAAAAAATGGAAACGTCCGGGGAAACGCCGTATATAAAAAAAATAAAAAATATATATATGTATATATAGTTTTTTTTAAAATAAGACATTATATTGCAAGAAAAACATAATGATGCAAAAAAAAATGCAAGAAAAACATAGAAAATGCAAAAAAATATATATTTGACTGTTTGGGGGCCCCATGGCCCCCTTTTTTTTTCTTATTTTGCCTCAAAGACGCCCGAAACGTTGGTCGTACGGGCCGATACGGCCAGGAAACGTCGTCGGTCGTAGCGTACGACGTTTCCAAATCGGGAAACGTCGTACGATACGGCCAGGGGCGTTTCCTGGCCGTACCGTACCGGTTTCCTGCCCGAAACAGGGGGGGGGCGTTTCCTACAACTTAGGTTTGGTGAGTATTTGATACCATGCTATGTTTTTTCTTATGGTTCCTTGGCTGAAGTATTAAGTATTTCCATCAAGTCATAGTTGATTTTGGATGTTGAAGGCTATTCCCATGAGGAAACCCTTCTCGTAGATCTTGAATCCATCATTAATATATTCGGGTGAGGGATTAATTCAACCTTATGGTGCTAGTCTCAAACCCTAATCCTTTAAGAAAATAAGCCAACTCCCCGAAGGATTTCTTCTTGACCTCATTTACCATTTGATTCACCTTGACTCCATTTCCCTAGTTGGACTTGGCATTAATCTCCTGATATCCTTCCATCACTTGTTCTACAAAACCCTAAAAACTCCAAACCCCATTTTATTAAGGCTACTCTCAACTTCATTGTACATGTCGCTTGACCACTTTTATTTTATTATTGTGATAGATTAGTTAGTTATATTTTATGTTTCTTAGGGTAAATCTAAGGAACAACTTGAGAAATTATTATTTTATTGTAAAAGGAAGAGATGCATCATCTATATAAAAAAGATGCACTTCATTTTCACTCGTGGTAGGATCATTTGGAGCTCTCTCTTTTTGGAGCTTAATCGATATATCTTTCTTGGAGCATTAATGGTGTTAAGGATTCTTTCTTTGTGGATGAATGTTATCAACAATTGAAGCTTTTCCTACATGGTTTTATTTTGGTGCATGAAGATTAATGGTGGAATTTTTTCAAGTCTTCTACTAAGCCTTCAAGATCGATCCATAGAGGGATAACTTTATCACATGGAGGAAGAAGTTTAGGGCTTGTCCTCATTCTTTCTTGTTGGTTTGGTGAGTATTTGATACCATGCTATGTTTTTTCTTATGGTTCCTTGGCTGAAGTATTAAGTATTTTCATCAAGTCATAGTCGATTTTGGATGTTGAAGGCTATTCCCATGAGGAAACCCTTCTTGTAGATCTTAAATCCATCATTAATCTATTCGGGTGAGGAATTACTTCAACTTTTTGGTGCTAGTCTCAAACCCTAATCCTTTAAGAAAATAAGCCAACTCCCCGGAGGATTTCTTCTTGACCTCATTTACCATTTGATTCACCTTGACTCCATTTCCATAGTAGGACCTAGCATTAATCTCTTGATATCCTTCCATCACTTGTTCTACAAAACCCTAAAAACTCCAAACCATGTTTTATTTAGGCTACTCTCAAAACTCTCTATTCATATTTGCTATAGAGAACCTATCAATTACATGCATAAAGTTGTTGATGACATTTAAGATGAAAAGTTTGATATCTCAAAATGAAGAGACCAAGACTATAGTCAAAGGCCATTTAGAGAAACAAAAACAAGATAATGGAATTTGCATGACTTGATTACCTTATAATAGATCTAAAGAAAAAAAATACAAAGATCCAGACATCCATAAGAGAGGACAACATAACCAAATGTATATCAACCAAAAGCTTGAATTAGAAGAATATAGAGCCCCTCATATCCACCTCATAGTGCTACTCTGTATGCATTACAGAGTTGGTAATGTCAAAGAAATGTTAACAAATGTTATGCTAAGTTGGTTCGTAACAAACAGTGGTTGTATGGAGTAAAGGACAAGTTCGTAAACAAAACAATTCAAAGATTTGAAAGATGGGAAATATGGTGCTTTATCACTTAAGGGTAAGACTGACAGAATAAACTCTTTGAAATACTACATAAGTCTTGATTCTCTATTATAGCTCATCTAGATAAAGAGACTCAATATGACAGTTCACTTTTGACAATCCATGACAACAATGCCTCCTTTTGCACTATTGATTGGATACTATCACATCACCAAAGATTGAATATTATTAATTCACCAAACTTATAATGTACAAGAATGAAAAACCCAGTAGCCAACACTTGAAAATAAGCTAACCAAACTTCAACAATTCCTCTTGCAAAATAGACCAACTCAATAGATCCTAAAATAGTGGATCTAGAACTAAAAATAGCTAGATAACCTGTAATCAGCTTGAATCACATTCCAACAATAAACTATTACTATTCCAACAACTCATTTCTACATTATTTCTAACACACCTCCTTAATGGAGAAATGAATTATCTATCAGGTCACGTCTTCATTAGAGTCATGTCCTCATCTTCAGCTTTTGTCTTCATATGTTTGGGCTTCAATATGCTGCTTCATTTTACTGGCTTCCCCTCATCATAAATCACCTTGGGATTTTGCGGCTTAACCCTAACCACCAAGTGGTTTCTAGCTGACCACGAACCTCGCATAGAAATGGTTCCGACTGACCACGAACCTTGCACACAAATGGTTTCGACTGACCACGAACCTCGCACATAAATGGTTTCGACTAACCACGAACCTCGCACACAAATGGTTTCGACTGACCACAAACCTCACACATAAATGGTTTCGGCTGACCACAAACCATCATGATGGGGAAACTAATTTACAATGGACACACTCTCTTGGGCTTTCTTCACTATGAGCTTTATCCTCGAACTTTCTGCTTCTTCCTCTTGTACCTTCAAACAACTGATCATTGATGTCTGTATAAAAAGCAATCCGTCTACCGAGATACATGGATACCATCTACTGTACTCTCTAGTTCTCTAGGAATCCTTTTCACCTACATGGTTCATCAACACATTAGACTCCCCCTTAATCATAACTTGGTCATGACCATCTCACATTCTGAGATGACTCCATCTCACATTCCCCCCTTAATTGAAGATTCAACATCTCCGATTCAACATCAAGCTAGCATACAAGTACACTTGCCACCCTCGTACCTACCTAGTGGTTAATTCCACAACTTGATGCCACATCCACTCTATGCATAAGAGGGATACATGCTACACGATTACATGTGCTGCCACACTAATACATGTAGGCCTGACTCAACAAGGATTACAAAACACCTCAACAGGGCTTAAAAAATACTAGGGGAAAACAATTTTCCTATGGCTAGACTTTTACAACTAGGACCAAAACTTTGGGGTGTTGGGTACAACCGATCATGCACCCCCTTGCAACACATGCTCAATTACAACATTTCAACTCAGGTACAAAAAATATCCAAAATGCTTCACATCAATACAAAGGTTACCATCACTTCCTTGTAGAAATCATAAGCCCATTACATATGCCCAAAATATAAACCCATTTACATCTCATCACAATGTATACCTTCTGCCTCACATCCTCTTCACCAATCTGCACTTTAACATTCTCATCTGCCATGAAGCGTCTTTGGTCTTCTTTCTCCTTTCCTGGTTCAATTGCTGTCTTGGATTCACCTTCGATTTGTTAGAGTAGCTAATTCTAACAAAACAACTATACCCATATTGAGTTAGCTAAGCTCAATAAGGTTCAATACATTCACCCAAAATTCCAAGACATAAAATTTGAACATTACCTAAATTTAAAAAAAAAAACATTTTCACCACCATGGCATCTATAGGACTGTTCACATATGTAACCAAATTTACGTAACAAAGACATTAGACGTAGCCATAGAAAATTTGACTATGAATTTGGTCAGACGACTTCCATCAAAGCACCACCCACGGGAGGTTAAAACGATTTCCAGAGTTTCATTGACATCTGTCCAAAAATTTCTCATTCTGCAGAGACATATTACCATAAGAATACATCAAATTTGATTTGCAGAGTGGCAAAGGGGAATTTGCGAATTTGCAGATCCATTTCTTCAGAGACATGAGTGACTGATACCAAGAGGACAAAGACATGCAAGTCTCCCTCCAAAACAGCTTCTTCTCTCTTCTTACCTTGCTGGTGGCTTGGGCAGTGATCAGAACAGATCCTGGGCAGCGACTCCTTCCCACAGCAAATCTTCCATTTCCTCACGGTGATTCCTTCGTATCCTCATGTCTACAGCAGCATCTACAGTGATTAGGCCTGCGATTTTACTTTCAACAGCAGTGGACAATCACTGACAGCAACGGCCGTAGCTCCTCAACCAGGCAGCTTGATCTCGGCAAAAAAGGGCAGCTCCACTCCTCTTTTCATAAGTGTCGGCCAACTTCTTCTTCACCGACTCAGCCAGCACTCTCCACACAAAACACACACTCAGCAATCACTCAGAAACAGCAAGCCACAAAAATTCACTGGACAATAAACTATCTACTTTCCTAAGCTAATCCTAGATCTGTACATAGGATCAGCTCTGAAGACTTTCAAACTGTCTCACCCACACTCTACATCTATTGCTTCAAAATGAATTACATATATAGGAAAATAGACCAACTCAATAGATCCTAAAATAGTGGATCTAGAACTAAAAATAGCTAGACAACCTGTAACCAGCTTGAATCACATTCCAACAATAAACTATTACGGTTCCAACAATTTCATTTCTACATTATTTCTAACAAGAAGTTTATTATCCGTACCAGCAAACCTTCTTTGAGTGCTAACTGCTTCGCCATTTCCACAGCTTCATCACTAGAAACCTGCATTAGTGATCATAGCAATCAGATTGAATGAATTCAAAACACTTTCCTTATAATGATTATACCTTTAAAAGAAATATAAGCCTATAAAACCTCACTATAATTACAAGTCTGGAAACCATCATAGTTAAGCATATATGCAAACAAGAAGTTGCAATTCAAGCTATCCAGAGATCCTCTAGGTGCAGACAGCTGTAAGCACTGATTTATTTCCCAAGACACTTGCTTTTGCATTCAACAAAAAAATGCATTCATCTCTTCTTCATACACCATCCCCAAACTGTTCCTCCACAAAATATCTTTGATCTCATTAATTGTTAAGAATCCTTAGAGATGATAGCAATTTCAAAAGACAGCAAGTAGAGCATCTAGTTTGAGTGACAAAATATAAATGATATCCAGGCTGAAGGTTGAAACTTAAGAAATCAAAGGACAAAAGAAGATCCCCATATTATTCATGAGTCATGGTCATTTAATCCACTAAAGAATAATCTCATCATCAAAAAGTCGGGATTGGGGCTAAGTCATGCATAGAGATAATGCGTATTTTGAAACCACTTCCTTTTCTATTCCGTGACAAGAACAGCTCAAGCAAAGACAGATAAAGGGTAAATAGTTAAATCAGAATGGTTTGGTTCAGTAGATAGAGAATAAAAAAATGTAAACAGACAACATATGGCATACCCTTTTGACAAGCTCATGCCATGCTCCATATTTTTTAAATTGAAACCCTCAAAAAATGATATACGCCTTGAAAATTTAGCTGTGCAGTAAAAAGACAAATTCTAGGGAATTGTGTTACCTTTCTGATGATATTTGTTATAGGAAATGGAACCCTAGGACTGGGGGGCAAAGCATCCCATCGACACTCAATGGGCTACTCCTAGGACCATCTAGTTTTGTTCTCTAACCACCACCACCTGGGCTCCTTGTCATATCAGCCCGAGGGCTTCTAGGAGGATCACAGCAAACCTAGGAGAGCCATCCATCTTCTAAGTGGCACATTACTAGTTTCTTCTCTTCTACTGGGAGTTCATTGGATGTGGATTGTCAGGTGTGGTCCTTCGTTTGCCTCCATCCTAAAGGGGAGTAAGTTGATGCCACCCAAGACTATTCCCCAAGGCCCTGTCAGTGCAATCCACTCTCTTGCAGACATTATCCACCAGGCACTAGATATGGACATCCCATTATCAATTCAAAGGATGAATAGGTCTTGTTCCCTTCTCTCTTGGTTGCATCTACACTTATGTCTGGACTTTGTTTCTTCACTAGCTCTCGTCCATTTTATAGGGTTTTGCCTCTTGGGATAACCTACTTGTATGCCCAAGTTTTGTTGTTTCATTTTCTAATGTTGGTGTACTCACTTTTCATTTAATTTGATTTCTCATCATAGGGGGCCTCTTGTATCCCTGTTTTTGTATGGATTTCTCATGATTGATGTCATCTCTAGTCCCTTTTACCTAGTTTGATCCCCAGTGGACATTGATATAAATTTCATATCATTTCATCTCTCTCTCTCTATTGTTTTAATATTTTGGGGGACTATTTTCATACCATTGTCTAGTTTTACTTTCTAACATATTTTATGTTGTCTTAATGTTGGAATGGTCAATTCCAAAACAGAGGACTACCTCCATTGAGCCAACATCAAGCCCAATTTGTCAATAAATAAATTTTTTCAACCAAACAAAATACTCTTAACATTTCCTATGACTATAAACTTACAGGCAATTCTTTAACTTTAACTACCCTGTTTTAATTTTGAAAGGCCAACGCACGACTTGTACGTTTCCAACTACAACTTTCATTTTTTTAATTTCTACCACATTAAATACCAACACTTCCGCACTCATGAACAAAAGTCTTCCAAAACAATTCAAAAATTAAGCTAACTTTTTCAAAGATATTGTTTTCTTCTGCAATTTTTCACACTACAACACTTCCATGTCAATCACATTTTCTGCCACAACAATGCCTCCACATCAACCTCTATTAGGCATCTTAAATTTTTCCGACGTCTAGGCTTTTTTTATCTGCCACATCAATGCATCTAGGGCCCATTTTTTTCTTCTGTAAAAATGTCACACTATTTATGTTACAGCCCTATAGAATTAATGCACACCAAGCACATAGAATAATTGCACATGAAATACAAACATATATATTTGAAATATGAAAAATGATTGGTGTCCAAATACGATGCGAAGGAATGTTATAAATACAAGTGAAGAGTTGAGTCATGTGACTCTTGGGAAACGGTGAGCCAACTTCATTATGATATACGTTATATATTTATATCATTTATATATTCTGATATGTTCATATATTATTGCATTACATGTGTATGTGTATTCCAACGAAAACCTCACAAGGAAACCCCCAGACACTTCCCCGCATTTCATGGATGGTACTCAGTGAAAGCTTGTTGACACTTATTACAATGCATGTACTTAGTAGGGACATCAAGTGAGGCATGCAACAAAGGAAACCAACCTAGGGAATTGACCTCGAGACCTCCTGCATGAAGCTCAAAGCACTCAACCACTAGACCTAGCCAACCGAGCTTGTATTACCTTTATCTATGTGTGTATTTACATTGTATTATTATATATATTTATGTTATATGCAATATACCCTATGTATATTACAAATCCTCCCCACAAAATCTTTTGACCTCAAGCAAGTTTTAGAGAGAATGTTGTTTGAGGATGACCTTGTCTTCCCAAAAATGACTTCCTTGGTAATTTCCTCTATGTTCTCAAGGTTGGACCTTTTATTTGATTTGGTTTTTAAGGCTAGCAAGATTCTATAGTAGTGCGTACACAACAATCTAAAGCTTATCCATCTAGTGTCTTATAGTGGTACCCTGATGTTTGTTTGTATAATGTTTTTCTTCTTTGTTAAAGTGATAGTATTTGGACCCCTCTTTTTCCATTCCATCAATGATGTTGTGTTAGATTTTGGGGTTACTCCAAAAGTGTTTTCATCCAGAACTAGTCCCTTGGTGATGCTTCATGGACATATGGATGGCTCAATTTGGGTGAATGCTTGACCTTGGTTAGAGTGCTAGCATAGCGCCATTATATAGGAGGTTATTACCCTAATCATCAAGATGAATAACCCATTGGGTGCACACAATGGAGGAGTCGGTTGCTCAATTAGGAGAGGTACCTGTTATAGCACAAGTTGTAGGTTGGGCAAAGCCCGACCCAACCACAAAAGCAAGTGCTACAACTTGGGAATCCTACACACAATGTCACCTCGATGTAGGTCCCGCACTTCAAGGGAGACTGGGTCACTCTAGGGAGGCAATCTCGGTGACCCTAGGGGGAAAGAGATGGAGAAAGGGAAGTGTATGGAGAAGTCCCCCAGAAGGTCAAGTGATGGAAGAAATGATTGATTGAAAATGGTAAGTGAAGAGATGTAAATGGATACCGAGTAAAGAAATAGTTGTCGATGCACTTGTAC
>ML793220.1:63347-82153 GCA_009831015.1 Picea engelmannii | reverse complement strand
GGCCTAGGACGTCACTTCCTAAGCCCTTGACATCATTTGGAGGCTAGGGTTTTGGTGGCTTGATGGTTCCAGAGGTGATGTGATGTGGTTTGAAGGAAGAAGATGCATGACATGACACTCTAGCACATGAGAGCTTGGCACATGGCCTTTGGAGGCCCAATGATTTGCAACTTGAGGCTCAACGTCTCACTTTGAGGCTCAACGTCACCCCTTTAAAGTTTAAGGGCATGACGTCACTCCTTTGAGGGTTTTACTTTATGTAATTTTTATTTTTGCAAATTGTAGAAGCAAGTAAAGGGGGTTGGACGTCTTTTAATTTGTTGTTGACAATTTGGTTTAGATGGCCTCATATAAATAGAGGCCATCTCTTTTTCATTTGAAGAACTCATCACTTGAGAATTACATAACTCTTGGACTGAAATTTCGGCCCCTCTTGGGCAATTCGCTATCTCTCGTCTCTTGTGCAAAATGGATGCTTTACTTGTCTATTGGTGGAATAAAGGCTAGCGACTTCTCTTGGATGCTTTCTCTTGGCAAATGGTTGGAAAATCGTTGATAAATAAGGGTTTTGCATGCTATCTCTTGGATTAGGTAAGGAGTTCTTGCAATTTTGTGTGTTTCTTCTTGATTTCAAGGTCATTTTGTGAAACCCTTGGAG
Source organism: Picea engelmannii (assembly GCA_009831015.1). Lineage (NCBI taxonomy): Eukaryota > Viridiplantae > Streptophyta > Pinopsida > Pinales > Pinaceae > Picea > Picea engelmannii. Next base: position 81,495 of record ML793220.1, on the reverse strand, counting down.
GAGTATAAAGGCATACACCCTCCATCAATGAATTTCTTTCTATTGTTGTTGAAAAGGCTTAAGGATGGCTACAAGGAGTAAAAAGGATTACACCCTTGTAGCAAGACCTTGCTAAGGTTTGTTTACTCTAGGGAGTAAAACGGCTTATACCCCTAAAGGAGTAACAAAAACCTAGCTTAACAAGAGACTCCATAACCCAATAGATAAGGCACTAGTTGCATTGGTAAATGTGAATTTAAAGAGATTGAATTGTTTAAGGTTGGATCTAAATTTTACATGCTTTAAGCTATCTTGTGCCCTAAGGACCTCTTGATTTGCCAAGTGATTGAGCTGCTGTAATAAACATTAAGCTACAGCCAATAGGGTTGCAGCAAACTCACTCTTTCATACTCTTTTCCAACTTTTCTACTGCTAAAATTTAATTGTAAGCTGTGATTTTTTATCTACTATTTAAGAACTATTGTTTGGGTGGCTTACTTGTTGATTTTAGTGGCTAGACCTTGTTTCTGTAGCAAAAGTTTGCTACAGCCATAATGCTGTTCTAAATATCCGCTGATAACATTCTTTAACATCCCTTATTGTCATCAAAGTCTTGGTCTAAATCATGGGAATATTGTGTGCTATTTGCAAACTTTATTTTCCAACATCATACACTTGATTTTGATGCTCTAGTTTGCAGCTGTTATAATTTTTTTATTGCTGATATATATTTCCATACTGCTACAATTTTGGGACAACAAGGTTTCTCGCTGATTCCCCACTGGTTTTGAGGCTAACATTATCATATATTGTCTTGTTTTGGTTTGTCTAACGCTGTTTTGCAGGTACACAACCTTGGCAACCATTTACCATCTGCAAAGACTACCTCTTCAAGCCTCAAATCCATCCTTGACCTTGACCTTGACCTATAGGGGTGTTCTTCTAGATCCTTGTGTCTCCCTTACAAATCCCCCTAGGGTCATCCGGGAAGCCTCCCTTGTGTTGGACTTGTCCTTCATTAAAACAAGTGGGATATCTATTGAGGTGACAGTGATAGGTGTCCCCAGTTGTGTCACACACTTGTGTTTGGGTTGTGGGCTTTGCCCAAACTACAAACTGTGCGACAATAGGTCCAATGGGGAGAGTTTACTCTTGTTTATTAAACCCAAACCATTTATTTCTAAATTATCCTTACCATGAACCTTCCATTATTTGTTGAGTGTTCTAGAGCCCAATCATTGAATTCATGTAAGAGGGTGGGTGTGAGAGTCACTTCCCATAGTTATTGAGAGCATGGGGGCTGAGTACAATTAGCTTGGGAAGAGTGCAAGTCAAGCAAGTAAGAGAAATAGAGGAAATTCGTATGGGTAGGAGACCAGAATTATCGAGGTCCCAACAAAGAGATTTCTTGTCCAATCTGTGCTGGAAGCCCTAGAGGGGAGTGGAAAGTCCCGAGGGACTGTGAACAGTGAAGGGGGATTCCATTCGTCGGGTTGTGCAGGTTGTGGGGAAGAGAGTTGGTGGACTGGAATTAGCTGTGAGAATTCACTGTTGAGAGGGGGACATTAGCCAGCCTTAGGGACCACTGTCTTTTGTGGATTCATAGCCCTAGCTCGGGGGTGACTTGCTGTTGAGAACTGGAACAACAAGTCTACGGTTGGGAGGAACGTTCGTTCTCTGCAACGGGTTGCATATTTCTTAAGATAAGTATTCTTATTTGCTGTGTTTATTCATGTTAAATGCTGATATAGTTGTTGTACATTTTATTTTAGTTATCTTGGTTATTTCTACTTGTTGTGAGTAGACTGAATCCTGATGCACACGAATCTCCATTTTTATGGTTGAATGATGTTGTATGTATTTAGTTGCTGCTGTACACAGTTAAAGTAGTTGCATTCACGTTTTATTTTAGTATGGACAGTTGAATGAGCTTGAATTTCATGCTATGTATTATTTTCGCATTTAGAATTGGTAGTAGAAAATTTTATTGGGTCATTTTAGCAATAACATGATCCAGCTTGGGGCTGGGTACTTTACAATGTATATACACAATTGTGGTTCTAGAGTGAAAAGAGACCAATGCATAAAAAATATCCATTTGAAGTTGATGAGAGCACACTCTAACCTATTCAATAAGAAAAAATAATACATGTGAGATATTAAAGCACACAGTGTTGAGGTTGTACAATGCTATTAAAGATGTAGGGAAAATATACATCATAAAGTGCAGAGTACAAGTTGCTTAGTTAAGTTGAATATAACAATCTAAACCAACATTGCAGTGTCCTAACTTTAACTAATGTGGGTCCACTAAGAATAATATATATATTTTTCTTGAAAAATGCATCATATATTTCTTTATGAACAAAAAAGAGTGCCTCATACAAATTTTATCATTAGGCAAAGCTTGGTTATGCATGCTTCCCCTCCCTACATAGGGGAGGAGCGCCAATGTATTCATTTTGGATCCAATGTAAATAATATTTTAAATATTTTGAAAGTAAATCATAACGCTTTCTTGGAAGGTTTAAGCAACGTTCCACCAAGTTTTTGGGATGCAAAGACGTGGGAGTAGGGGAATGCATTTGGGGGACGTGTGGAAGCACCCCCCAAGTTCTAGGGAATGTCATAAGGGACGTTGGGCCCTGGGGTTTCCGACATAAAGGACCCCACCTGAAATATTAAAAAACTAAAATTAAATTATATGAAAACTAAAACATAAATCTTTGAAATCTTATACATAACAATACGCCAATAACAGACATCATTACATGTAACATAATAACTTATAAATGATATCTGGAATGATGTAACAACATAATAATCAGGATTCACAAATAATCTATCACCATTATATTCTTCATTATATTTATAAAATTCAGAAGATATAGATCTAAGTCTTAAGATATGTGATCTAAGATTAGGTCAAATTTCAAATGAGCATCACTACTCAAGGCAATGCCCCACTCGGCTTTGCATCCAGCTACTGCATAAAGGAACAAGAACCAACTGTGGGAATGTTGCTATTTGAATCATAATCATTTGCATTCTCCAGAATACTCAATGGCGCACCAACCAACCTGAGTTATGCCTCATCAGGTCCCTCCTCATCTATCCATGCATTAGTTTCACATTTGTTTTATTTTTTTATTTTTCTTTCCTTGAAACGATGGACTTTGGTCAAAAAGGGAGCATGGGAGCATCTCATTTTTTGAGGGAAATGTTCTGTACTGCATCCCCCCAAAAGGGGATGCGGGGAAACATCCCCCTTGGATTACCCACGTCCTGGGGACGTGGGGAGTGCATCCCCATGTAACTCTGGGTTTAAGTTGTTGATTTTTAGCACTTTATGTTGGGCATTACTCTGTGTCCTTCTATGTTGCATAGATAGAGTTATCTTCTTATATTTAATGAATTTTTTATGACACAAAATGAAGGTTTCTTATTCTTGTTTGTGGTTATATGATCCAGATTATTGGAGTCGAACCATTTGGCAGCGATATTCTCTCAGGAGGAAGTCCAGGTGAATGAATAAATTCTTTGCGCTCAAATAGTATTAAACTGCAATATCGTTTGTGCTCAAGTCAAGATGCCTATCTGCTTAATTTTTGCAAGTTGGCAGGCTCTCACAAAATTCAAGGCATTGGTGCAGGCTTTATTCCTAGCATTTTGGATGTCGAGATACTTGACGAGGTTCTACAGGTCAAAAATCTGTTCGTTATTAATTTACTTAACATAAATAGTGGATGTTTTAGTTGAAATGTTGAATACATATTGCTTCTGCATTCCTGCATGCTTTGTAGCTTGAAGAATTTTTCTCTTTCCAACAAAATGGACACTTGAATTACTGCAATAAAGTTCAGGTGTTATATTGTAGTGTGAACAGCTAGACACCTATTTAAGAGAGAAAATCTGCATTTAAGATTCTTTGTTTCTCAACTATTTGCTACTTACTGGTACATCCATGTTTATCATTACAGATTTATTGCTGACCTTCTGATCAACATATAAATTTGTTCCTCTGCAATATCAACATCCTTTCAACTATGCAATTATAATATAACAAAATATTTGAAGATTTATATGACTGGCTAAAATTCATCTAGAGCAGTAAATAGGTCAGCCAAGGAATATTTTTAACTTTAAATGATAATAAAGGGAAAGTATATTCTTCAGCCAGTGTTACTATCCATCTGTCTTCCTGTTAATGTTGTTGATTGCAGCTTCATGAGACATCCTCCAGATYGTTCTCCTCTGGACTGAGTTGAGAGATCTGTGAGAGAGAGCCCAAGTGTTKGGTGTGCCCATGTGATGGGTGTGCGTCAGACTCTGGACTGAGTTATGATGAYGTGTGGTCTCTTGTCTACTCYTCTGGACTGAGGTGAGATGACTTGAGATGGTCTCCTGCCTTGTACTCCTCTGGACTGAGTTGAGTCGGCTTGAGATGGTCTCCTGCCTTGTACTCCTATGGACTTAGTTGAGTCGGCTTGAGATGGTGCTCCAGATGGTACTCCTGTGGACTCAGTTGAGTTAATCTGTTGAGTGAGATGTCCCTGTGGCTGAGCACAGGTGGACGTGTCCCTAGTGGCTGAGCACTAGAGGATGAGAGAGATCCTTGCTATATTGTCTGAGAGTAAGATTTGTTGTAACCCTAATTTATGTTGTAAAGGGTACAAGTCGGCCCCACCATGTAAAAGATAATTAATATTGTGTAATGATTAATTATATTTTTGAGTTATAGAAGTCGGCCCTATTGTGCCAATAGACACACCTTTTGCTGTGTCAAGTCTTGTATAAATAAGAGTGGATCCCCATTGTGGATCACACTCACTCACTTGTCATCTCAGAATTTCAGCAAGCACTTGTACGGCTGAAGTGCGCACCTCTCTTGGGCGTTAGTTTCTAGGTTTTGTAAGCACCCTCTTGTGTGCTAAGGTCTATGGTGTGGGGGATCTTCTCTTGATAATATAGCAAAGGATTGCTGGGTTTTTCCCTTGATTGAGAAGGGTTTTCCCAGGATACTTCTTGTGTTCTTGTGCATGGTTATTCTTCTTGTGATCTTAGTTATTGCAACACTTCTGTATGGTATTGCTGCATTGTTTATGGTTCAAGGACATGCTAAATGAAATAAACTACATGTGCATGAGCTAAGCATTAAAACTTAACAGTTAAGGCATTTGACCCTTTTGGCAGTTAATACCCCATCATGAGGTTAACCCTTCCTCAAAATCTTGGTAGTCAATTGGTTAACATGTAGACGTGATATGCCCATGTATATCCATCCATCCATATGGTGCATAAAACATAGTAGTCACACAGTTTGGAGGTGCAGTGTCTTATTGGATTGATTACATGATAAATCATGCAATACCTCGCAACCGTATGCACTGCTTTTTCTGACTGCCTAAGATCTGTACATGCTCTCTTGTTTATATGTCTCATTTCCCCTTATCCCTTAAAGTGTAACATGTCACCATTAGAAATCTCTTGTGAAGTTAGTTCGATGAAATCATGTTTCTTGTTTAGTGCAGTCGTGATGGTTTTGTGTTCATTGTTCATCTCCTCAACAAATCTCAACAAGTTGCTTTCACGCCTTTCCACAATATTTGTGTTTGATACAAATCTCAAATTCTATTCAATTCTGTTGAATTCTTTTTACTGGTTTATCTCTTAAAGATATAGGAGAAGATCTAACACTCATAATTTACAATCTGTTACCTCCCAAATTGTACTGAATGTTAAAATCCCTAATCCACAAGGCACAACCCAAGAGGGAAATACTAGGATGGTCACCACTGTCACCTAAGCAACCTATCCTCTTCACTTTAGGCCAGCTCTCCTTCGGTTCAAAAGGGGTATCCCATGTAGCATTACTAAAGCTAAGCAATGAGGCACAAGGTGAAGTAAGATTATCTTTAGTAAAACAATGCTTTTTGGTATTTTTTTAGGATAAAAAAGAGGTGATGGAAGGACATAGAGATCAGTGCCAAATCCAACAAGGGAAATGGAGTCGAGGTGAATCAAAGGGGGCTTATGGGGTCAAGAAGAAAATTAACTCCTCTTTAGAATTGGTCTATTTCATCTAAGGATTAGGAATAAGAGACTAGAACCCAAGGGGAAGAATAATCTCTTATCTACTCAAGATTAACAATGAAGACCAAGGCCCTATAAGATGGGGTCCTCAAAGGGTGCAACCTTCACCAACAAGATCAACTATAGTTTGATAAACATACTCAATACCCTTGCTAGGGTTTCTAAAATGGGCAGACAAACAAATACATCAAATAATTATCAAACTAATAAAGGAAGGAGAGGAATTACCCCAAAACATCTTCCCTCCAATGGCAAAATTTCCCTTCAATGGATTGATCTAGTTAGCTTGTAGAAGACTCGAGCATTCACAATCAATCTTTAAGCACCAAATAGAAACCAAGATAAAAGGCTTCAATATTTGAGATCAATGTCCACAAAGAAATAACCCTTATACATCCATATGCTCCAAGAAAGATATGTCAATTAAGCACCAAGGAGTGGAAGCTCCAAAAATCCAACCACAAGTACAAATGAGGAAGGGCTACTCTTTATATAGAGTGTATCTCAACTTCCTTTACATTAGAATAATAATATCTCATGTGAGATCCTTAGATCTAGCCTAGGGAGGAATACAGAATTATTTCCTTCAAGCAACTAATCAACAATACATAAAATAATGAGGTGGTCAAGCCACATGTACAATACTCCAACCAAAATAGACCCAAGAGAGTGGGATGTCTCCACCAAAGAGGGAAGAAGATGAGTCAAAAGTGCAATGTCTAGCATCTAAAGGCCTCCAAGTGGATATATCCACAACCAAGTCCTCAAAGTAGGCCATGAAAGCCTCCTAGATCTCCTCCAAGGTGGATGTGTAGCTCTCCAAGGTGAAATGTCCCAACAAATAATGAGTAGAAGCCCTCAAGAGTGGACGACTCACCTAAAATCAGCTCCAATGTGTAACCTCCTCCTCAAATCATGTCAACCACCTCCACAAGTCAAGGGAAGTCCAAGACGGTCCACATGTGCCAAATAGAAGCCCCAACGACTAAGTAATGCATCCTCCAAGGTGGATGTCCCATCAAACTATGTGACACGTGCCTCCAAATGTGTGAACAGGTTGACTGCTCCAAGATCTGTGATGTGGCATGGCATGAGAGGTCTAGGTGCATGAAGAATACCACCAAACTGTGTAGGGCGTTGTGGCCAATGCCTCGAGAGTTGTGAGACTACCTCGAGAGTTGTGAAGATGCCTTGGGAGTTGTGAAAATGCCAGTTGTCATGATGAAACCCATGCAATGTCCACTTAGCCCAAAATGCTAGGGCACTCCACCAAGGGATCCACACATCCTCAAATCCAATCAACTAATAAAGAGTGGAGACTAGAACATCACATGATCAAGTGTAATGCCATCTCTCTATGATAATCAAGTATACCAAGCAAAACACAATCAAAATCTCTAGCACATCAACATCCATGTCATCAATAATCCATGGAACCAACTTACCAAGTGAATGCCCCATCCATCCAAAGCTCTTTGTGATGAAAATCACAAGGGTAGTGAAGAAATTCACTAGTATAAGTCTCATGCAAAACGAGGCATAACACAATATAATGAACTACAGGGTATTATTATAAAAGATAGACGTTTAATAAGAAATAAGTATTTGTTAAAATGTATTAATGCCTATGTATTTGTTATATTATTTATTAAATATTGTATTATTAGTGGGAATTGTGCCATGTGTGTGATTTGGTGTTTTATCATTATTTAGTTACATGGACGCATTCTCATACTTTTCACCCATATAGTTAGTGATAATGAATTATATCTTTCCTCAAATTGTTCTTGGAGTTTACTTCGAGTTATTTTTCAACATTTTTGGAGTTTCCCTTGCAATTATGTATAAATCAAAGTTACTGTGCTCGGAGTTGGAAAAAACACAATAATGTAGAGAAGCCAAGAGTTTAACTTGGATCAACAAAATTTGGGCAAGTACAAAATATAAATATATAAACATTTTGGGGGTTTTGTAGAAACTTTGGTGAGTTTGACTCGGTCAACTTGAATTATTCTCACGATTAATCATGAGTCAATCTCAGTCAACCCAAGCTATAATCACGATTAATGGTGGCTATTGTAGCAGCTCACATATTGGAGCATATAATCACTCAAAGACATCTTAGTCATCTTATACTTGGCAACAAATAATCTTTATACCATAATAACGACCTAACAAGAATCATGAGTTATGCTTTCCAAGTCATGATTCTGACTTGGATCTTTTGCTAAAAGAGTTTTTCCAACTCAGGGTAAGTCAAACTCGGGTAAACTGAGTTTGATTGAGTCAAGATTCTCATTGAGTGATTATTGTTTGGTCCCCTATGTGAGCTACTGCAATAGCCACCTTTACGTGTAGAGTACAACAAGAGAGAAACTTTTTATATAGAAGGTTAACTTGCATGCAACTTACACACCAAGCACTAAAGCTCCCATAAAAGACCCCATGCTGGTCAGTGCTACTTATGGTTATTATTACTCCATAGACAATAGTATTTTGTTAATGACCCCGCATACCTTAAAATAATTCCATACTATAATAGTTCCATATGCATATGAGGGCTTATCCTTAGTGCCTCCAAGACTCCCTCACCTAAATTGTGGTAAGAAAGTAGGGTTCCAAGGCCCTTTGCTCACCCCTAATTGGACTTTACCATTATCCATGCAATTGCTTATGACTCCCTCAAGCATACTTACACCACTTCATTCATAAATCACATAGATCTATGTATGTGCAAGATATTTTAATTTATTAACATGCATATGTATAACATCCATGCATTTTACATGGATAATGAAGTGGATGGATTATTTTTTGGAGCTTCACACCCATTGGTAGACATGTTTAAGGGAAGGATTCATGAGTCATTTGCATCTTATGATGCATAAACACTTGGTTTCATGAAGTCCATATTTTCTAATTCATTGTCTAAATTGCACCCTAAAACGGTGCATCTTGGACTTACGACATGTTGATATTCTTATGGAATGTCATATTTCATTTCAGTGAAAGGCTAATCTTGAAAATAAGCATAAGCATTGTTATCGCGCAATCTATACTTGCCCAAAGCCTAAAGGCAAGTAGGCTTAGATTGATGTAACACGGAGGTAGCCCTATCACTGTCACCCCAATAGGGYACCTCTTTCTCTTTAGGAGGAGGAAAACCTCACTCCAAGGGAGACGTCCTAGGACCTCGTTGGTTGATGAAAGGCAGAAAGACACGGTGAAAACCCACCCCYCTCTCYAGGTCACTCAACAGAAGAAGTCACTTGGGTAAAGTTTAAAGGGACAAGGGAAAGTGAAAGTAGATTTGTACCTTMCCTTTACCAATGAAACATCAAACRTCAGTAATAACAATGATATCAACGATTATAATYAGTGAYTTCCTAGACAAATTATGTGCTGCTAGAACAAGTTATATATAAAGATGAGATTATAGCAACAACAATGTATCTTGAAAATTRCAAGTTATGATGACAAGACAAGATATAAAAGGGCTTGCAAACTTGATAATACTTTGTCACTCACGATTTTCAAGATTAACACAAGTCAATAAATGACTTAAATGGCTGTCCAAWCATTTATAACAACATTTTTTTTTGTAAATAAAAAAGAGACTATATTACCTCATGGTCTCAAAAAGCAACAATTGTCAAAAGATTACAACCAGACTCGCCACCTGTTCTGCCACAGGTGTGGAAACCAGGATAGGTGGCAYTGTGCATGGACACTACTGTGCATAGAAATAACATATGTCTGAGAACTGTAAAAACTTGCCACCTGTTTTGCCATGTATATGGAAACCAAAACAGGCAGTCTGCTCTAGAGTTTCATGGCAACAAGAAAACAAAACAACTAAGACCATAAAATTAACAGTAGAAAATCTAAACATGAGGCGAACCCGGGCTTTCGTTCTGACTGACCGTGAAGGCGTAAGGATGGCAGTAAGTCAGGCAACGACTCTTTGCGGGCTCGCCTGATAGGGAATCAAACAGGAAATCCATGCACTTTCTTAGGAGGCTTTGGTTGTCCATTTGCTCGACTAGGTCCCTCCTCATCTCGAAAATGAGGTCTAGGTGTTCCTCCGTGAGCCTGCACGATTTGGGCGAGGCATGGCTATCCAGGACCTGCTGCATTGGCGCCTTCGACGAATCGTGTCCTCTCATGCCGGAATTCACCCTAATTGATTTCTGGGTCTGCCGCTTTGGGGTCGGTGGAGTTTTTGCAGCAATCCGACAGCCTTGGAGGAAGCTCCTCTTCTACTGGACAACCTGTCATTTCCAACTCTTCGGTGCCTACCTGTGTCGTTCGTTCATCGCCAGCGTCCTGCAAGTGATGAGGAATCTCTGCCTAGTGAGGAGGAATTTCCTCCTTCACTATGCAACCTCCGTAATTGGGCTCTGGGATAGGCGACTGAGGCTCTGCCTGGGTTTCCATGTCCTAGTTCTGATTAGAGTGGGGAGAAAGGGCCAGATTGTTCCTTGGAAAGGGATGGAGAGCCATAGGTCCAGTGCGGCGGTGCCTGCCCATTTGGCTATAGTAGGCTGACCCAGGTTTGGGCTTGCCTCTCTCACGGGGCATAACGAAGCTAAGCCTGAGGGGAGAAGAGTGCACAGTGGGGAGGCCGAAGAAGCTTGGGAGGGATGAAATGAAAAGACCAAAGACCTGGGAGAGCCAAATCGTGATAGCTAAGGGAGAATGAGAGACTGAGGGCGAAAAATAGAGATAAAACCAGCAGCGGGGAAATCCGTGTGTGATAGTGAGTGAGGTGATAGCAATGGGTGCCATGAATGCTGAAGGGTTGTGGGTGGAGGCTATCGTACCAGTTCCCATAAACGCCATTAGAGTTGCTGGACCGTCTCGACACTTTGTGCTCTGCTCTGCGTAAATGCGGGGCATGTCAAGTGAATTGGGGAGGGTGCTGGCGGCGAGGGGCTTTAATTGCCTCTGTTGCCAACACATCATGTGACATGCGGTCTCCAGGTGGCACCCCATCTGGGGTAGGTGATCTTGACGAGCTAGATCTTGGCAATGCTTTAGCAGTTGTGAGTCCGGATGATTTTGGGGATTGAGAATGAGGATTTCAGCTTGGGTAGTGACTCCCTCGTTGGCTAACTTGTCAACTACTTTGTTGGCTTCACGTCTTACGTGTGAAGTGATGAGCATGAAGTTAGGGTTAAGGAAGGCTTGTAGATGAGAGAGAGGGCCCAAGAGTCGGCAACTGGGAGTTATTTTCTCCGGATCCATGCCATTGATGATCTTGGTAACTAGTTTGATAATTACTTTTGGATCGCCTTCAATGATTAGTAGTTGCAGGTTGAGCTCTGAGGATAGTTGGATTCCCTTGATGAGACCCCAAAGTTCTGCAGAATTATTGGTGTCATGTCCCAGAGGACCCGTGCAGAAGTGTCAGATCTTCCCTATGCTGTCTCTTATAACCGCCCCAAAACCTGTCGGTCTAGGATTGCCTTTCGAGGTGCCATCAAAGTTCAGCTTCCAGAAACACGGGGGAGGACAACTCCAGATGGAGGGGCTGCGAGCTGTAGGGGTTGGGGGAGCAGAAAGAGAGAGAGAATCCTTGGACGTTATCTTCTTCCATGAAGAGAAAATAACGGATTCCGGTGGCTCTCTAGGAACGTCGTCTAGAGTCCATGATTGAATTTGAATAGTTTCCTAGATGCTCTCCACAATTCGGGTCCAGATGGTAGAGGGAGTGGAGGTTTGGGAGTGGAAGATTCGTCGATTCCTTTCTTTCCAGAGTTGCCATACTATGAAACCTGGTTGGAGATGCTAGATTCTGTTGAGGAGTGGGCTTTTGAAGTCGCCCAGGCCCCAATTCCAAATAGTATTGACGACACTTGTTCTATCTCTTTTTGTTTGCCTCATGATGGCCGCAGCTTGATCCCAGATCATATTGCTGTTGGGACATTGATTGAAGATGTGCTCCATTGTTTCTTCTTGTTGCTGGCATAAGTGACAAATTGAGGGTCCAATAAATCCCCGCTTTTTGAGGTTATCCCAGGTTAGGAGCCGATTCTGGACCAAAAACCAAAGGAAAGTGGAAACCTTCGACCAGAGTTTGGTTTTCCAGATTATGTGCCAAATATGATCTTTTGTCTGCTGATGAAAACTCTCCTGAAGTTGATAGGCTTCCTTAATAGTGAACGTTCCAGTTGGGGAGTACCCCCAACGAAGAATATCTTTTTCTTCATTGATGCGAATCTTCTTGTTTCCCACTGTTTCTTGCCAAGGTTGCATTTCAAAGATTTTCGGAAGGTTGAGATCTTGTGCAAGCAATTTCCAACTGTGCCAGGGGGGATTACATGTGTTGTTAAGCCAGAGGTCTGTAACTTTGAGACGCTTCAAATCTGGTAGCTGGTTTTGGTAGAGGCGGAGGTTCTCCAGTGTTTGCAAGGGAGGTTGTTGCTGCCAAGCATCGGTCTAAAATTGGGCTGAGTGACCATTTCGAACTTCCCAAAAAGCATCTTTTTGGATGAGTGGGTGATTTCGCCAGGCCGCATTCCAGATGCTTGAGCCTTGGATCTGTTTTTCAAGCCTTATGAGTTGTTCTTGTTGTCGTTAGGGGGTGTATTTTTTCCTCCATAGTTGCGCCCACAGTTCTTCGGGGTAATTGAACCAGCGCCACCATATTTTTTCTCCCATAACTTTGTTGAGCTTTCCTGGGTCACAGAAACCCAATCCCCCCAGAGAAGTGGGTTTGCAAATTTTTTCCCATTCTACTAGGGCCCATTTTTTCCCCTGCTTATGACCGTGCCAGAGGAAATTCTGCTGGAGGTTTCTGATACTCTTGATGACGGTTTGTGGTGCAGCGAGAGCTGAGAACATATAGGTCGGAATAGCTTGAAGCACCGCTTTTAGGAGGATGAGTCTCGTGGGGAGGTTTAGGGTTCTGAAGGTCCAAGAGCTAAGGTGATTAGAGATTGAGAGGAGAAGGGAGTCCCAAGAAATATTCCAAGCCACAGAGTCTGTTAGGGGTAATGCTAGATAATTGGACAGAAGGGAGTTGCGTGGGATACCTAGAAGGCGTGAGATGTGCTTCTAAATAGCTAGGGGAGTGTTGAAAAAGAAAAGCTGAGACTTATCCAGATTAAAAGTGGTACCAGAGGCCTCACTGAAGTCTGAGAGGATGTTTTGGAGCTGTACGACTTCTTTGGCTGTGGGAGTGTTCATAAGCATAGTATCATCTACAAACTGGCTATGTGAGGCTGCGGGTTGGAGATCATGGATTGGGAGCTCTTGTAGTGTACCATTGGAGACCGAGGCTGATAAGTAGTGTCCTAATTCTTCTGCCATGATGACAAAGAGAAAAGGGGAGAGTGGATCCCATTGGTGGATGCCACGAGAAGGAGAAAAAGGCCTCGATGGGACACCATTTACTAGTATGGAGAAGAAAGCGGAAGAGGTGAGTTTCATGATCCAAGCTATCTAGTCTTCACTGAATCCGAAGGCTGTGAGAAGAGAATGCATGTATTGCCAGTTGAGTTTATCAAAAGCTTTAGAGAGATCAAGTTTTATAAGCATACCTGGAGTGTGCGTGGATTTGAGTGAGTGAATCACCTCATGAACCAAGATGATACTATCCATGATGTGCCTCCCTTCTACATAACCTAACCGTTCCTTTGAAATAATGAGGGGAAGAATGGGTTTGAGTCTTGAGGGAAATTACCTTTGTGATTATTTTGTAAATAACATTGCAGAGCGCTATTGGCCGAAATTGCTTTGGGTTGGTGACACGCTCCTCTTTTGGAATCAAGGTGAGGAAAGTAGCATTGAGGGCAGCGAGCACTTGTCCAGAAGTTCTGTATTCCTCCACAAGTTGCCAGACTTCTTCTCTGATCATCGGCCATCAGTAGTGGAAAAAATCGGTAGTGAAGCCATCAGGCCCTGGGGCTTTCCCAGGGGGCATTTCCTTGATAGCCTGATCAACCTCCTCCTGCATGATCGGTCTCATTAAGACACTGTTCTGTTCTGCGGTGATAAGGGTCGGAATGTGTTGCGTCACTTTGCAGATGGTGGGCGTTCTGTCGATTGGGGGTTCTGAGAGTAGCTCTTTATAGTAGGTTACTAGCTCCTTTTCAATGTCAGCATGATCCAGAAGTGTGTTGCCCTGTGAGTCCTCTAGCTTTGTAATCCGGTTGATGTAGCGTCTGTGAATCATGGAGCGGTGGAAAAATTTGGTATTTTTTTCCCTCTCTTTTAACCCTGCACTCGTGACTTTTGCTTCCAAAGGATTTCCTCCTGCTTGTGACGCTCTTCAAGTTGTTTCTTCAGGGTAGCTTCCTCTTGTAGCAAGGCGTCCGAATAGCCAGAGATAATAGACAACATTTATAACAACATTAATTAATGATGATGACAGCAATGGGAAACCACTTCAGAAAAGTACTATAATAAAGTAATAGGACACTACTTCAATATCCAATGATTATAGTTTTCTTAGTACAAATGCTCAATGTTTTTTATGGATGATTTTAGGGCTGTTAGGGGCTGCAACAGTGGCTATAACAGCAGCTATGACAGCGGTAACAGCTTCAGAATTTGCACTTTAGAAAGACAATTAAACACACACTTTAACACTTATTGATAGTACCTTGCCTTATACAAATTCTGGGATGGCTTAGATGGTTAGTAGGATGATATAAGCTGCAAAATAATAGCTGTAGCAGTGATTATGACAGAAACAACTTGGCTGTTATTATTTCTAGGTTAGGTTAGCAAGTTAGTTAAGGTTAGTAGAGTATCAAGTAGGGAATTGAGCTTGAAAGTTGATGATCCTTGTCAAAAGTCAAAGGAGGATGACTAGTTCCTTTCTAGGGTAATGGAGTCAAAGATGGCGGCTTCTTCTAAGGCTGCTAATTAATGATAATACACAAAAGTCTAAGAGGGAAAAAGCCTAGGAGGAGTAGCAACTTAAGTCCTCCTAGATTTTGACCTCAAGAAATGAAGTGCTAGGGTGTAGGCACTTCTAGGCCCTAGCGCCTTGCTCTCCTTAGCCTTTTTATGGAGTAAAACTTATGCAACAATAACCAAATGCAAACCTCTAGAGTGCTAGCATTTTAGGGCTCTAGGGTTTCACTAGTTACTAGATCAATTTAGTGAAAGCTTGGTAAATAAAAAGTGTGAAAGCAACAACTTAAGTTTCTTACTTCAAGCATTAAATACGCCATGCAATTTCATAATCTTGTATGAGCAAAATAAAACCATACAATAAACCATTCAATAGATGACAAAATGCAGATTTTACTTACTTGCACCAAGAATAATCATGAGTATACCATGCAAGATCATGATAAAACTCCAAAAATTGATCCAAGTTGCAAAGATAAGCCTTAAACAAGAGTGGCGCCTCTCTATTTCAGCCAGTAATCCTAATAGGGCGCAAATTTCAGACCTCCTTGTCTCCAAGGACAAGTTGTGATCAAAATGAATGTCACTTTTTGCTTATTTATACAAAATTTAACCTAAAATTAATTTCAGTTCATAATTATTGGGTCGACCTGGCCAGTTTTTAACACATTAAATCTGGACAAAATAAAATTAATTTGCATCTAAGAATCACTCTAGGGGTGACGTCATGCCCCTCTAGGGTGATGTTGAGCCCCAAGTATGGAACACTGGGCAGGGAAGGTGAAACATTGGGCCTCCAAAGGCCTGAAACCTTGCCCACATGTGCCAATGCCTCATAAATGTCGTCCAAGATGACAAGACCAGTTCTGGATGACATCTAGGGTATCCATGAGGACGTCCAGGGCCCTTAAGGGCTAATGTCCATGTGGGAGGAGCAAGATCCCCTGGGTCTAGGTCTACCAAGGTGCCTCCAAAGGCAATGTCCTTTCTCCCGGTGCAAGTTTTCAATCCCTGTCATGCCCCTTGGCTGGGTCTCAGCATCCATTGGTGGGATTTGAGCTCTATGAAGGTCTGAGCTAATCATTCCCTCATGTGCACTTGTCCACCGGGCAAGGTCCTGCAACAACAACAAGTACGTCCTCCAGGGGTTCATAAGTCACAGGGATCATAGCATGTAAATCACATCCAATAATTAATTACCCAAACATGTGTATCAAATCCCCCTTAATGCAAACAAATGCTCAAAGACGTTATGCAATTTGACAAGTTAGGTTTGGAGAAGGTCTCAGGGTGTCCTATTGGGCTAACCTCTTTTGAGTTTGGGGTGTTTTCCAGGTGAGATCTAGTCCAAGTCATGTAAGTGTATGAGGTGGCATGGGGTAAATATTTGGGCATGGGGTGCATGTGATAACGAGGAAATGTAGAGTCTTACTTGTGGCAGCCTTTGTGGAGGGCGAGTTGTACCTTGTCATAAATGCAATTGTTTCCTAGCCCATTCATTGCCTTTTACTCTTAACTTTATTTCTTTTGATCTTTTGTTCTTGTGCGTCAAGGAAATAGTTGAGGGCCACTATCCTGGCTTGATGACCAAAGGTGACAATGTTATCCACAAACATTTCATGGGAATGAGAAGGCTGGCTCATAGTGAGACCCCCTTTCTTTTGGCTATGCCACGAAGAGCCACTACCCTGGCTTGGTGACCAGATAGGTGGTAGTGTCATACCACTACATGCCCATGGTCATAATAGGCCGGTTCGTGATGAGACCTCCTATCCATCAACTAGTACCTTGAGTGTTTATGTTATCTTATGGGTCCCCTTTCCTTACTGAGAAGCTTTTCACTGCTTTCTCGGGAATCCCTAGGCGAAGCATCTCGAAGGTTTCAACATTGGTTTTTAATTCTTGCCAGCTACTTTTACCCTCTGAGCCTTTAGCCCCTTCCCACAACGTAAGGTACAACTCTTCCTAGTGTAGCTAATCTCAATGCCCAAACAAGGATAGGGGAGATGACAAGAATAAAGATGGAAATTGGTAAATATAGAGGGAACGGACGATGACTTTTCATAGATCCACCCAGTAGCAACCCATCCTAAAGGGAAATCAATTTACTAGGGCACCATGTCACCTTTCCAGGTATGAACGAGGAAACGAGCATAATTTCCAAGCAAACGTCATGAAATGAAGAAGGATTTAATACAACATATTCAAGTGCTTCAAAAATCGGAGTGATACATACCATGAT
This sequence comes from Picea engelmannii, assembly GCA_009831015.1. Lineage (NCBI taxonomy): Eukaryota > Viridiplantae > Streptophyta > Pinopsida > Pinales > Pinaceae > Picea > Picea engelmannii. Next base: position 64,316 of record ML793220.1, on the reverse strand, counting down.
ACCCGGACTCATTACCTCATGGAGCAAGACTCATCGCTACTTCAGGACCAGGCTGGTGTGATGGATACTACTATTGGTGATAAGTGGACTGCACTGAAGAAAAGAGGGGCCCTCCGAGGCCATGCTCAAATCGTCTAGCTCTCGGTATGTCTAGGAACTGTGGGCCTCGAGATGTGATCTCCTTAGTTATCCCTAGGCTAGGGGATAACAAGCATGATGCATGGTAATGTCAAATTATTATAGTCATGTGCTGATTCAGTAAAATACTTTTCTAAAATGAGGCAAAAATATGGGTGGACAACTTAGATTATTTTCCATCTTTATGCTTGTAGATTTTCTAAGGTCCTATGAGTTTGCCAACTGGGTCCGTCTTTGACCACAGATTGGCTCTAAGTCTCAACTGTGTGGCTGTCTTCTCTTGCTGTTTTAGGACAACGAACAATCACCAAACTTTTTGCTCAATGTTTAATGGTTAAGTGCTCTTTTAAGGTGCCCTTGCAAGTGTTTTCTTTACTCAATGTTAGCACATGCATAATACATTAAAACACATAACACTACCTCTAGATCTTTGAACTTTAAAATGCTGATCTACACTTCTAAGCATGCATAAATTTGACACAGGTATTTTTGGTCAACATGACCCTGGATAAAACCCCCTTGGGGAAAACTAGTTTGGGATATATGTCTATATAATGATGATCAAAGCATGAGATACAACAAGTAATGCAATACAAAGGAACCTGTATGCAATACAAAGGAACCTATATACATAGCAAGCTCCTCACGAGCCTTGCCACAAGATCCAGTGAGATATGCGCCCAAACTTAGGTGCGCCCTCTCCCTTTGTTGCTCTCTCCACTGAAATGAAGCGCTCTCCTTCCTCTTTGACCCAATGAAGAAATCCCTCCACAAGAATGTGCTCTCCTGTGCTGCCTCTCCACTGAACCAGTCAGAACTAGCTTCCTCCAA
>ML793220.1:38986-57339 GCA_009831015.1 Picea engelmannii | reverse complement strand
TTCTGTTGGTCTGCAAGTCTAGATTCTTCGTGTGTGCAATCTGCCCATAACTTATCAAACTTGGGTAACTTGCTTCTTGCACACACTCCTTGTACAAAAGGAATCCAAAATGTTGGAAACCCATTTAGGGTTGTTGTTACAAGCTCTTTGTCACTAATGACATCTCCAATAGCTGCAAGCTGATCTCTGATATTAGAAACTCTCATAAGATAGGATGTGACGGATTCTGAGTTTTCCATCTTCATATTACGAAGCTGATTTCTTAAGGAAAGATTCCGGCTAATGTCTTTGCTTTCATATAAGTTGCTGAGTGCTTCATACATTTGCCTTGCAGTCTGTAGTTCAGAAATATGAGGGATCAAGTGATCCTTTACTGAATCTGACACGATTCTCTTTGTTTTCTTTTCATTCTTCTTATGCTTGGTCTTTTGCTCTTCTTCCTTTGGCTCTGGTACACCCACTGTAACATGTTCTAGGAGATCATTCTCGTCTAGAATCATTTGCAACCTATGCTTCCAAGATCTGAAGTTTCTAGATCCTTCCAGCCTGTTTTCTACCCTCATACTGGTAGCCATTCTTTCTTGTAGAAGAAACCCTAGCCCTCCGGGCTATAGAAATTAATACAAAAATCAAATTTCTTGGATCTAAAAACTGAACTCACCAAAAGATGCGCTGGACTGAGGTGAGTATGCTGGCAGAGTCAGATTTCTGAAAATCCAAATTTTACCCCTTCAAACTTGATTTGTGGATTTCTGGATTGGTACTTCTGGTACTCTGGTTTTCTGGTACTTCTGGTACTGTGTGAAAACTAGGGTTTCACTTTCCGGGAGATCTAGCTACTGAAAATGTGCGCTGAATATGCCAAAATCTTCCTTGAGGTAGGGTGCACCTTTCTAGATGGATTTGGGGCTGAAATTCTTCTTCAATAAAAAGCCCTAATTTTCTTGTACGACAACAGTGACGTTTTTCTTTTTCCTGTGAAAGATGCTCTCTTTAGCTTGGCTCTGATACCATGTTAAAGTTTCTGCTATTATTAGGTTACTTTCAATTTACTAGATAACAATAACATAGATAGGATCACTGAGAGAAACACAATCACAAGAGTACACAAGCATTTATCCTGGGAAACCCTCAAGGGGAAGAAAACCCAACAAAACTTCCTTAATATAGATAGCCAATACAATGCCAAGACAATGAACCAAGCAATACATAAATTCCTCTCCCAAGGATGCGCCTCTCTCTTTCTTCCATCTTCCGACAACTGGTAACTGCAGCTTCCTTCAATACTGATGCAGACCCCCAAACCCTCGGGTTAAGGTCCGCGCAGGATCGCTCTCTTTCTGCCCTTTGAATCTAACTGACTCTTTGATTCCTTCTTGGGAAAATCAAACACACCTACGATGGTGTCACCACAGGTCCTTATGAATTGAGCCCGCGTGCACAACACTAAGCACCAATTCAAATTCTTCGATCCACTATGTGATCACGTCCTTCACTATTTCGGAACTTCGGATATCGCGACTTCGCGACTCCTGTTACCGAGTGTCTCGACTCTTCGACTTCCGAAACTCGAATTGCCGATTCGCCGAAATGTAGGCCTCGCTATCCTCCACACTTATACCGCGTTTCGCGATTTCGGGAATCCCAGAACAAATATCCCGATCTCCTATTCCCCGAAATGCCAAAATGCCGAATTCCGACACGTTTCCAGTGCTGGCCCCACAACGGAACTTTCCGCCTTTTCGGGATTTCGGACTTCGCAATTCCGCGAATCCTGATGCTAAGCTTTCGATTCTCCAACCCACGAACTCTCGAAATGGTCAACGAATCTGACTTCGCTTCTTGACAAGTACGCCACCTGTCCACTCCACTGTCTTCTATCTTTGGACGTGAATTCTTCTGCCCTCTCAAACCTCCGAACTCCAAAATGAAAGTTCACGAGTAATCCAACGACCCTCGTTGGCTTGGATCTACGACCCTATCTCTCCTAAGCTTATTCTTCAGAAAACAATCGCCGTAACTCCCCTTGCTCCTCTGTAAGATCTCACGGCTCTCGGGACTTCGCAAATTCTCCACAGAGATTTTCGACCGCCCGATCCTTCTCTTGAGAATTTCTACGAAACGAACAAACGTTCTTTCGCTAGAACTTGACCTCTGCGAAACAAATTCGCTCCATCTCCCTTCAAACAGGTTTAATTTCTACCTTCCTTTGAACAGTTTACAAGCACTAACTCTCCTAAGCTTCTTTCACAATTTTGAGTCTTCAAAAAAAAAAAGACTCCTGCATGCACTCCTTGCGGAAACCCTTCAGATACTTCTAAGTATTTGATTTCTTCGACCCTGTGCACTTCCCTTGCGACAATAGTCCTTCAACTCTTCTCTCGGTTGACAAGTTCTGAACTTTCAACCAGCCTGTGCACACCTTGCACGGCTTCTGTGCCTGATTTGCACTTCTGCGGAAGATGATAACAACGGTATCCCTCCTGAGCTTTCAGAGATGAACTCTGAACCCGTCGACGCATTCCTTGCGGACGTTTCACTGCACTCCTTGCAGGAACTCTTGCTCAGATAGAGAAACAATTGAAACTCACTCTCTTACTCTCTCAGACTTCAAATACTCAACATGAAATCATACATACATAGCATAAAAGCAAATGTACAACAGAAAGAGTAAAACAACCATGAGCATAACATTTGACATGTATACACAGAAAGTATTAGAACACCATGAGTCTGAATCAAAGCTTCATATATTAATCTCAGAACTTCTGTACATGGGCTCTTCTACACAGCTCCCTGCTTCTTCTCCTCTATACTCTATGCTCTCTTCTCGATTGACAACGTTAATTGTTACAAATGATACAAGGCGAGGGTGTCTATAGTCGGTTTTCCCTCCTACGCTCTAAACTTTCTAATCTGCATTTAAATCTACCTACTCACATTAACTGCCTATAAATGCCTCTACATCTTACAGATGAGAGCGGATCGCTCAAGATCTGTTTACAACATGGAAGTACGCACTCTCTTAACTATTACATTAATGTATGCGCATCCAAACTTTCCAAACAATTCAAACATTTTCAACATGTGCCATTTGTCCCACGCTTGCTTGCTGCCGACGATGCTCCTACATCAAATACTTGCGCACTAGATGAGTGAGCTAAGTGTGTGTCCAAATGAGGCGCTAGCCTCTCTTATTTATACAATCTGGCACGTGTGAACTGGGGTGTCTTTTCACTGGTTGGGCCGACTTCTCATTCTGGGTTGTTATAACCACTTTAATATATTCTGGGGCCGACTTTTCATTTAGCCTATTACAATTAGGGTTTGACCAATCCACAAAAGGGAATTTGGTCAATTACAATGCCCGACATGATCAATCCACAAAAGGGGATTGATCTAATCAATAATAAATATATTTTATCTTTATCCACAAAAGGGGATAAGAATATTCTTTGCAGTTACACAATATTTTAACAATAATATCATTGGTGCAGCTAAACGTTTTCCTTATAAGCAATTGAATGGTGATTAAAGGCATTAATTGAATGAAGTATTGATTTGTTGCATTGAATGCCATATTGTTTCGGCATTTATTGAAGAAGTGACATAATTTTCATTGCTATTTTATAAACATTGACATCGTCAATATTTATTATCAAATTGCTTATAAGTGTATTAGATAGTCATTAATTTATATGAAGTACTAAACCATTGAGCAAGCTTGCATATATCAGTTTATTGTTGCTTTGTCTCAGGCAGGTGTATCTCTTTGGGGGTTTTACTTTATTATTGGCTGTTTAGCCGGACTATCTGCTCGGTGGTGACTTGTGAGGGGGGAAATTATCCTTTTCTTATAATCTTTTGCCTTCTCAAAACCCCAGGTCACTGGGGACGTCTCCCCTGGGCCTTACCACCCTAAAGAGAAAGAATCATCCCATTGTGGTGACATTGGGTGGGATTGGTTCCTGTTACGCCAGTTTGACTCTCCAACCTTTAGCCTTTTATCCTTGCTACAAACTGTGATAGATTGCCTACCAAATAGAATAGTCAATAGGAAATTCTTTAGGCAGTGGAATTGTGAGGCTGTAACAATGACAACCAAATCAGTAAACACAGATTCCTTCCCTCTAAGTGGAAGGAGGCAGCCACACTGGAATAGTAATGTATTCTCAAGGCATGCATATAATTTATTCTACATACGATTATGATGAGTTTATGTCTATTTTTAGCAATGCATATAGGTAGTGCTTCCTATGCAACGAGTATTCTAAATCCAATGTAAAATTATTTTAGATAATGTCTGTTTTGCATCTTTATGCTATGGGTATTCTAAATGCAAGATAAAATTATTTTAGATGATGTCTATTTTACAGTAGATCTATGAAAAATCTGAAGGATGTATTTTTATCTTTAGTGTTTAATTTTAGAACAATTTTGTATTATAAATATTTGTTATTATGCAACACAAAGACATCAGAAAAGAGAGTGATTACCTCTCCAATTTCCTTTTTTATTGTTTGAACATATTAATTAGTATCAAAGACATTTTTTGGGATCTCACCCTGCTTTCGTTTAAAGCTTTCCTTTGTACCCTAGTTGGGTTGGGGCACTTCCATGCGAACAACCTAGCTCCAAATCCCAGAGGGTGTAGAGCTCTTGTGTGTCTGTTAGGGAAGGTGTTTGAACTCCTAGACTTGGTTTCCCTCCATCACAAAAGCGGCTTAACACATGTCAAACAAGCCAAATTGGTTTAAGTTGACCTTAATAGGATAATTTATCTGTTATCTTTTATTCAAGTCTATATGATAATAGAAGGGCATCTTTGCATGCCAACAATCCATTTTTAGTACTTGCTTTGCATATTTTAAGCTCAACAATCTGTTATGAAGGTACATTTGCATATAAGGGTTACTGTGAAGAGAGAGAATATACAATTCTTGTCACAATTGGCAAGGTCTGCCCCATTGCTACAATGATAGTTCAATGTCATCCCTATCAGTGATTTCAAAAGAAATTGCCCTGCTACATTTTTCCTTTGCTACGTTTCCCTTGCTACATTGGCTCAAGTTAATTCATAGTAGTCATGTTGGATTGGAACTAGAGATACTTCACTTTTGAGGCATGAGAGTAATGAAACTTGACTCTTCCCAATAACCGATAGGTCAAAATTACTCTATTATAAACCTAGAAGCATAGAGGCCTGTTTGAAGAAATTTTCTCAATTGTTTGATGTCGTTGTTAAGGGAATGCTTTTCTTGAAAGATTCAACTTAGTTTTGTCTAAAAATTAAAATTAGAATATGCTCGACTCATTCTCTTTTCAATTTAGAGGGTGTTTCTTAAAGTTATCATTGTGTCACTTTGGAAAAAAAAGACATCCATTCTTTTGAAGGATGATTTTTTGTGGCCACATTATTAGAAAGATGTTTCTCTAGGGAATATTTAGTGTGCAAGGGCCATTTTAATTTTTCCAAAGAAAAGAAAAATAAGAGTTTTTTTCTCAAAAAGTTTTTATGTCGCTTCTTAGACGCCATACTCAAACAAATCCAAAGAAACTTTCCAAGAGACTTTGAATCTTGGTTAGCTCCTTGTGCAGCAATTGTCTGACCAATGTTAACAAGCATAAGAATTTTAGGTGAAGTTGATGCATGACATGATGACTATGTTCTAGTAGTTGATGAGATAATAGGTGTAAATGCAACAATCACAAGTTCATGGGAAGTTTCTATTAATTAGCATATTCTCAAGTTGGATATGAAGATCAATATTTGTTAATTTCAAGGCACATTTAGCAAAGAAAATCTCAATGGATGGATCTTAAGTCTCAAAGGCTATTTCTAGATGTAGCTGATTTCGATAGGATCTTTTGAAATTATGACCGGAAAGGTTCATGTCAATGACCAAGAGCTCACATGGTGATAGTTCCATGCTCACCACCTTCTTGTTATAGGCTGGTGTCACATCCAACAACATGATTAGTTTGAAACAAGTATGTGAAGAATGTTTTACCTCCTTTGATATAGAGAAATGTTGTTCAAGCTATTGTTGTATTTGAGGCAAACAACTATATAGACTATCCAACAATATATTGATCATTTTAATAAGCTTTCTATTAAATCTGAGGTATGGGATCCAAATGAGACCCTCATGCCCAAATTTATTTAAGGGCTATTTATTTATATTCAAAAGAAAACGAAGCTTCTTAATTTCTCTGTCTTGGAGCAAGTGTTCTTGTTCACCTTAACAATTGAGTTGATGCTACAATCCTAGTAGTAGCAATAGTCATTAAAGAAATCTTATGCTTCTTCTTCTGATCCTACTTAGAAGATTACTTAGATAGATGGGCAATAGGATGGACAAAATAGAGCTTACAACAAGCGTAAGTGCCACGAATCACAAAAGTGCCATCGTTACTGCATGAGTTAAGATTATTCCCATTGAGGATTAGCTTGAACAAATCGATAGAGGAATACCTTTGGGAATGAGAAATGCTTGCAACTCACTTGTTTGTGACAAATGGGAGTAATAGAAGAATATACTAGTGAATGGGAAATGCTTGCAATTCGTGTACTAGGGCTGTCAAAAGACCATTTGGTACAAACCAACATCTTAGGTTGATGACAAGATATAAGGCATGAGATCGCGTTATTGGACATTAAAGACGTGGAAAAAGCAATAGCCAAAGCTAAATTGTTCGAAAAGAAGCTTTTAACTTGATGGATAGTATCTTTTACCACAATGAAGTAAACAACTAGTTATATTCTACCACACGAATGTAAATATAGCAAGTCTTGTAATCCAAAAAGAAGAAAGAAAAACGATGTTGCTAATGTGATAAGAAATGGACCTTATGTCGTAGATGCGAAACAAAAAAATGATATCACTCGAAGATCGAGAATGTTAAAGAAGTAGATAATTCCATCATGAACTAAGAAGAAGAAGACAAGGGAGACGTTACTCATGATATCGAATTAGAATTTGGAAATGAAGAAGCTAGTGCTAAATTATCACTAGCAACCATAATGAGCATTTGACAAAATCGAATGTTAAGCTTGTTATTATCTAACTAGTGCCTTATACAAGATATCCAACGATGTCATTTGAAGGTGGTGCCAAGCGCTTTCATGAGGGTATTTCTATTTTAAGAAGTGTTATTTGTAGACATGGGTATTTTAAAAAAATATTGCTAGTTTTAGAAAATAACTACTATTTTTAGAAGTTTCTATTTTTGGATGAGGATGCTTCTAGTTTTAGAAGCTACTAATCATGGGAGCTTCTATTTTTAGAAAACCAGGTTGCTAATTATGGAGGTGGCTATTTTCGAAAAAGCATGTTGCTCATTTTGGAGAGTGCTTTTGCTATTTTTAGAAAAACAACCTTCCTGCTTTTAGAAAAGCACCGTGGATATTTTTGAAAAAGCATGTTAGTTTTATCGGATGAGGATTGATATGATGCGGATTGAAGGTGGTGCCAAGCACTTTCATGAGCATATTTCTAATTTTAGATGTTTCTATTTTTAGAAGTGTTATTTGTAGACATGGATATTTAAAGAAAAGATTGCTATTTTTAGAAAAGCACTACTATTTTTAGAAGTTGCTAATTTTTGATGAGGATGCTGCTATTTTTAGAAGATGCTAATTATCGGAGCTTGTAGTTTTAGAAAAGTGGGTTGGTAATTATGGAGGTGGCTATTTTTAGAAGATGATGGCCCTACTTGTTCAATAGCAGAAATTAAAATATCAACAATGAATTTGCTTTCTTTTACCTCGACAGAACAATCTTTTGCTCTTAAGAACATCGCTCCTGTTGGTGATGAAGCATTAACATTGACCAAGGGCCTCCGCTTTGTATCAATCCATCCATCAGAGATAATGGAAACCCCTGTGCTGGTCCATGAGCTACGAACTGGTTTGAGAAAATCATGAATCAATGACCTCTCTTTTTGCAGCAACACTGTTCTGAGTTTTTCATAGTTTAGCCCCTTGAAACCTTGAGGAGCCTCGTTAATTGCCTTCACCATATCCTTCCAATAGGGGGACCGAACCACATTAAATGGGATGCCACATGCAAATATGACCCTTGCCACTCTTGACTCTGTTTCTTCTCTCTTTTGGTTGTTGAACATTTTCATCAATCTGCTGTCTGTAGTTGCACCTCGTCCTCCAGGGCCTTTGGATATCTCGTTTTCTACCTCTAGCGCCCTCCTCTTCTTTGCTTCATGAACAATCCTTGGCTCATTGCTAACACCCAAGGAAGGAGGATGCTTGGTACTGCCATGCATAGCAATCTTGGCTCTATTATCCTTAATTTTTTGAGAATCATCATGCTCTTTATGGAATTTATCCCTCACTTGCAGATCAAGAGTATGTGGACAACCTTCAATACCCTTCCCTTCATGCAAAATGTGAGCCTTGACTCTTGTGTAAGAGCCCTTGAAGATCTTATCCTTCTTGCATAAATTGCACTTATATTCCCATGAACCTCCACCAACACCCATAGCTTTGACCTTGGTAACATGCCTCCAAACAGGATAGTATTCTTGCTGCCTGCTTACTTCAACAGCTCTAGGGGTAGATGAAACAACACTTTGAGAAGCCATGAATGTTGCAAAAAAAGAAGAAAATTTGTTCACCAAACACAATCTCCTTGTTGCTGCTGTAGGAAGCTCCTCTTGCTAATGAAAGTGTGAGGAATGAGTGAAGCAAGTGGTTTCTTATAGCAAAGGAATGAGATTTAGGGTTTCTATTTGCATCTAGAGATTTCTTTTTTAAATTAAATAAAAAGGCAGAAAATCAACCTCATTCTCATTGGAGAATATAGAAAATGCCATTAATAAATTTAATTGACTATTTGGGGGCCCCACAGCCCCCTTTTTTTCCTTAATTCGCTTCTAACACACCTGAAACGCGGGCGTACGGGCCAGTACGACCGGGAAACGTCGTCGATCGTACCGTACAACGTTTCCAAATCGGGAAACGCCGTATAATATGGCCGACGACGTTTCCAAATCGGGAAACGCCGTACAGTACGATCGACGACGTTTCTCGATCGTACCGACGTTTTGCCTCATTTCGGGGGGGGGGGAATAGGGGGGGTGAGTTTCCTGCAACTTAGTCAACAACTCATGGAGTCTGAATACCTCCCTGAAGAACAACTCCGTTAGATGTGCTGCCTTGTATTCTGATGATATGGCAAAGAAATGTGCAAACTTGGTCAATCGATCGACCACCACATATATGCATAACCTGTGATGAAGTCCATGGATATGCTTTCCCACTTCTGTTTGGGAATGGGCAATGGATAAAGTAACCCTGCAGGATGAGTCTGCTTTGAGTTGTTTTGCTAACAAGTCATGCACTCCCTCACATGTCTCAGTACGTCATCTTTGAGGCCCTTCCAAGTGAACCTCTCTCTGATCTGCCAGTAAGTTTTAAAGTACCCCAAATGCCCTTCCAAGGGTGTATCATGCATAGCTCTCATAATCTTCTCCTTCAGTATAGATTCCGGGACTAAGTATATGCGATCCTTGTAGTAGATGTTGTCATCCACCATTTTGTACTTGTCATCCTATTCACTATGATCCATCAACTCACAAGAAAATTTGTTCTTGGAATATTGTCATGTCCCCATTTTTGGATTCCCTTATTATGCAGTTAGAGTCACTTCAGGAGGCTTGAGCCAATGAAGTTAGAGGGATGAGACTATGTCATTAGTGAGCTCAAAGGGTTTGGATGAGTTTTATGGGGTCCAACTTAGTTTATTTACCATTATTCTTCATCAGGATCATTTCTGCACAACTTGTTCTTGGTTCCGTTGCATTCCGACGATTTTTGTAAAACGGGGTTATTAATGGGCATATTTTAATTAATTACACTAAAGGTACTATTTGGAGCTTGTTTCTTGGGGAAATTCCTTAGTGTAATAGTTGGTTGGAACCGAGGCGAAATATCTACAAGATGGGATGATGACAAGTGACTTTTAGTGGCTGTAGAAATCGTAAAGGCGAATTAATCAGTTTTTGGAGTAAAAAGGTTCATTAAATTAATGAAGTGATTTTATGAGAAAATATTAAAGATGAATAAAAGTCACTTGAAGGGAAAAAGGTGAAAAAGGGTATAAAAGAGAGATAGGGGCTCATATTCTCTCATTATTGCAGATTGTGAATTGGAAATTAGAACCCAGTGAGGAGTCGGGCGACTCCCTTCTTGTTTGGTGGCTTTCTGGATGAAACCATCGCCATTGACAGAGTTCAGTGTTGAAAGACACACCCTAGTCCGCCGAGAGGACCACACAGGTTCTTCATTGAGCTATAGGATCAGATTATATCAACAGAGAGGTCTAGTATCAGCTAGGGCGCAAATTTTCTAGTTGTAGCAGTTGCAACGTGAGGTTTTGCAGCAATTGAAGGTCGCTAGGCCCAACCAGTTGGGGAAAGATAAATTCCTTCCAACCCATTTGAGGAGTTGGGGTGCACCAACAGAGACAATTATCATCAGATTTCGATAGGTAAATGTCCTAGATCGTGCCAATTTGTCAGTTTGCAGTGCGTGGAGGTCTGGGTATCCATCCGGGGTTTCGACTGAGCAACAATGAGTTTGTGTTTCATCTCAGTCAGAGGCTAGGAGAGTGTGCTAGGGAGCAGGGCAACCCATCTGAGCTAGATCTCAGCCAGATCTGACTAGTATAGCCATTAGGGCGCATTTCCCAGTTTGCAGCAGCAGTTTTCCGGCGTATTTGCAGTTGCATGTAGTGTATTCATCATTGCATGCGAGTGATCTTTAACACATGCCTTAGATCCATTCATCTGGCGTTATCATTGGTATTTCTCAGTCTTTTATTTTGTATTCCAGTTAAGATCGTTACTATTCAGATCTAACTAAGGATATTGTTATCCCCATTTTGTGGGATAACTAAGGAGATTATGCCTCGAGGCCCTCAGGTTGTAGATATGGAGTACCACGAGACTACATGACCAACAATATCCATTTGCATAGATGGAAACCCTTCTCACCACTACAGAGGTCGTAGATTTTCAGGTGGCATCCACCACACCAGCTGGCTTCGGAGAGGTAATGGGCCTTGCTCCATGAGGTACAAGCTAGGTATTATGGTAAGTGTCATTTCAATATTTGAGGCATTTGAGTATGTTGTATCTTAGACTGCTTTAGATTTCATGACATATGCTTGGACATTATGCCTTTTGCCATGTTTCACCTTGGTGGTTGACATTGTGCCCTAGTAAGAGGTCTTTCTTGGGAATGGGTTTGCTACTAGGAACTCCCTTGAAGAGCCATCGTACCGTTCCCAACCATACTTACCACTTTTCATCACTTAACCCCCCCGTTTCTTTATCTCTTGGGATTTTAGGGTGTATTGACCCAAGAAGGGGTTGTCCCTCATTCTATGGGAAGAAGGGGTTGAAGGCCCAGAGGGATTGCTGTTGGGTAAAAGATGAAAGCCTATATATAAACCTTCTAGATGCTTTGCCTAGGGATCCCCCAAGAAAGCAATGAAACGCTTATCTGTAAGAAAAAGGGGGACCCACAAGAATAATGATTATGAATGCTTAAAGGGTTAGTTAGAGGATAGGAGGTCTCATCACGAGCCGACCTATCATGATCATGGATATCTAGTGGTGTGACATTACCATCATTTGGTCACCAAGCCAGGGTAATGGCTCTCAGTTGCATGGCTGAGAGAAATGGGGTCTCATCACGAGTCAACCTTCTCATTTCTGCTAGGTATTTGTGAGTGACACTGCCATTATCTGGACACCACGCCAGGACAGTGTCCTTCAACTAGTCCCTAAATTGGGCTTGGAAAAATTGCATTGCAAATGAAGGTGCACACACCCTTTACAAAGGCACCCATGAATGAGACATTACAAACCCTTGTATATCATGAACCCCATGCCCATTGAATCTTGATCCTTAACCACTTCATCCAGTTTACATGGATTAGAGAGGGATCACTTGGGAAACACTCCTTGACCTAGGGAAGATTTGCTCAATAGAACACCTTGTCAACCCTCCCATATCCAAGCTTGGCAAGTCGCATAATGTCTTTGAGCACTTAAATTGTTTGACATGGTAATCTTTGATGCACATGCTTAGGTGGCTCATTTATTGACTTGATTTACTTATCATGATATTTTGACTTGAGATCCTTGGAGGGCGTGCTTATTTGTCTTTGTAGGACCTAGTTGGTGGACAATTTTGGAGGAATAAGCCTAGCTTGGGCTTCCATGGGGTTTGAAGCCCACAGGTGGATGCCAAAGGCCCGCGTGCGGGATGAGAGAGACATACCTTCGGAGGCCTAGAAGACATTGTGGACAACATAACCTAGCCCTCACATGCCCAATGTTTTGCCTAGGAGAGGCAAATCGTCACCTTTAGAGGCATGCTGTCACCTAGGAGGGCTAGGGTTTGGTGGTGAGGCTATCATTCATTTGCACAAGGACATTTGGAGGAGAATGAGGCTTTGACCATGAAGAAAACGACTTGGATGATTGACATGTGGCTTTGGGAAGCCTAACTACACTCCTCCAACACCAACGACTTGCTCCTAGTGTCAAAACGTCTCCTAGAGGGGCGACATCACTTTGAATTAGGGTTTCTTTTTGTGTAAAAGTAAATTTTAAATGAATTCTTTAAAATTATTTTGTAAAAGGGGCAAGATTAGGGTTATTGATCCTTGGTCTTGTGGTTTACCCTAAAATTATGTGGACAAACTATTGTGGAGACATTTTGTATAAATAGAGATCATAAGATCTCATTTCAAGACATAACTCTCCCATTTTGAGAAGCATTGGACTGAAATTTTCTTTATCTTTGGCTAGTTCTCTCTCTTGTGCTCTTGTTTATGCTTATCTCTTGGATTATTGGTTGATGGAAGTGATGCGCTAGCCTTAGAAGGCTATTCCCTTGCTATTGTGGTGGTTTGTCTTAGCTTTTTCTTTGAATTGGTAAGGTTTTTACATTGTTGCTATCATTTGTTATTCAAGTCAAGGTTATATTTTAGAGCTAGGTGGGAAGTATAAGGGCATACACCCCCGCCTTAGTCTCTATCACTTTATGCTTACATGTTATTGGTTTAACAAGGGTTTGCTAAGAGAAGTATAAGGACATACACCCTCTTAGCCTAAACCCTAGCTAGAGATACTTGCCTTGGGGAGTAAGAAGATTTACACCCCGAAGGAGGTAGTACCTCGAGCTCTTTCTTTGCTTGACTCCATTAACCCAATTATTGAAGGCACTAGTCATTTACTTGTTGCATTGGATGAATAAATTGCTGCCTTGGTAAACGTACAAATTTCAAGTTTTAAATTTCTCCTTGCGAAAGTGTTCCTTGAGCCTTTGGGTCCCTTGCCTCATTGAGGCGTCCCCTTTCACCTACAACTTCTTGCTGCTGTTACAAAACTAACCTATAGCCATTAGGGCTGCAGAAAACTAACCTTCTAACGCTTAATAACTCCTAAACTAACCCTAGGATTTAGCCCTAACTTTACCCTAACCCTCTACTAAGCCTAGCACACCTATTGGGATAGTTAGAGGTGGTTTCTAGTGGCTGTTTTTTCTGCTGTTATGCTTGGTTTGCTACAGCCATAAGGCTGATGATATCACTGCAACAACCTTTTGTTTCAGCCTCCCTTTTTGTGCTAAAGTTATTGCTTAATCATTGGTGAGTTGAGCTAGCTTTCACTAGCTTGCCTCTTGTCTATTTTATCATATGCTTAACACTTTATATTGCAGCCTTTACTATCTTTATTGAGATGATATATATCTCTTATCTTTGCTGCAATTAGGGACAACAAGCTTAACTTGCTTGTCCAACTAACATATTACATTATATGCATTGTTTTCATTGTGTCTCGGGTAGGTATTCACACTTGGCGGGTCCCTCAACGCATTTGTCAACCCTTGAACCTTCCCAAGACTCTTTCCCAAGCTTTTCCTACCATATAGAATTGACCTCTAGGGACATCCACTCGTACTTATCACTTTCCGTCTCAATTCCCCCTAGGGTCACCGGGATTCCCCCCTTGAGGTGATTACCTCACCTCTAAAGTGACGGGAACACCTGCCTAAGGTGATAGTGGGTAGGTGCTCTCCTAGTTGTCACCAATTGGTGGTTGGGTCGGGCTTTTCCCAACCTACAACTTGTGCAATAACATATATCTAGCTTGAGTTTTCCGCATATTGATTGTATTACTTTTATTTTGCTGAATAAGAACTGTTGCGTTGGTTATGGTTCCAAATTTATTTGCATTCATGATATAAAACAAGTAAACGCAACAGAACGCATCTAGAAACCTTGAAACACAGTTAGAAACCCTTTATAACTCTGCGAGAAACCCCAATGCATAAGATCTGCATCATAGATATCAGAGCTAGCAATTAATATTCCGATCAGAGGATTTAGGGATATTACAAATAATCTACCAAGAGATGAGATTTCTAGTCAACTGAAATTTGTGCAAGTGAACATATCTCTGGTTTCCTAGAGAGAGCATCAACAAAACTGCATTTTTCTTCCCTTTCACTTACAAAATGTCGAAGTCATATGCCTGCAATTTGTTGACCCACTTTTGTTGCCTCTCATTCAAGTCCTTTTGCCCCAGGAAGTGTCTCAAACTGTTGTGGTCAGTGTTAACCACAAATTTTCCACCTACCAAGTACTGTCTGAATTTTGCCAAGGCATGCATGATGGCGAACATTTCCTTGTCGTAGATGGAGTAGAGTCTTTCCGACTCTATGAGATTTCTGCTCTCATATGCTATCAGATGTCTCTGCTGCATCAAAACTGCTCCTATCCCCTCACTCAATGCATCACACTCAAGCACAAAGAGCTGAGTGAAATCAAGAAGTGCTAAAACTGGGCAAGTGCTCATCACTTCATTCTGTCAAAAGTCCTCTGGGCCTCCTCTGTCCACCTGAATGCCCCTTTCTTCTTGAGATCTGTAATTGGTGCAACCAATTATGAGAATCCCTTTACAAATCGCATGTAGTAGCTGCATATCCCAAATAATGCACGCAAGTGTGTAAGGTTCTTGGGCGGTGGCCAATCCAGTATGGCCTGGATCTTCTCCCTATGCACTGACCACATAACCCAAGTATAGGATCTCTGTCATGCCAAACTCACACTTTGACTCCTTGGCATATAGTGACTGATCCTCCATGATGCTCAAAATCTCATCCAGATCTCCAGTTGTTCCTCCCTTGTCCTGCTATATATCGAAAGATCTTCAAAGAACATCAACAAAAACTTCCTTCGCTGCTTTTTGAATATGTGGTTCATGCAGGACTGAAAGGTGGCTGGTGCGTTGGTCAACCCAAATGGCATGACCAAAAACTCATAGTGCCCGTAATGGCACCTTAAAGTAGTCTTGGGAATATCCTGCTCTCTGACACTATTCTGATGATACCCCGATCGAAGATCAATCTTTGAAAAATAAACAACTCCGTGCAACTTGTTATCCCCATTTTGTGGATAACTAAGGAGATTATGTCTCGAGGCCCTCAAGTTGCAGATATGGAGTGCCGAGAGACCACATGACCAGTAGTATCCTTTTGCATAGCTAGAGACCCGCATCGCCACCACAGTGACCGAACACTTGGTCATCATCCACACTAACTTGCCACCACGGGTCACTTGGGTCTTGCTCCATGCGGTACAAGTCAGGTATGATGGTGGGTATCATTTTAATATGTGAGGCATTCTAGCTTGTGTATCAGAGGTTATTTTTTATTATGAGACATTTGCTTTGGAAACTATGCCTTTTACCTTGTTTAAATGCTGGTGGTTGGCTTGGGGCACTCAAGTAGATGGTCACGCTTAGGATGGGGTGTTTCGGGGAGCTTCCTTTGACACAACTCATCCAGAAGCTCATCGATCTTGGGGATACGGTATCTGTTCTTGATCGTCTTCTTGTTCAGAGCCCTGTAGTCGATGTGCATCCTCATGGTTCCATCCTTCTTCTTGACCAAGATAACTGAAGAAGCGAAAGGACTGGAACTGGGTCTAATATACCCCATCTCTAGTAACTTCTTGATGGCCTTTTCTATTTCATCTCTAAATTTCTTTGGGTGCCTGTATGGAGTGGTTATTAGTAATTACTGGTTTTGCTCCCTACTCCAACTCAATGATGTGCTCAAATCCCCTGCCAGGCGATCTCCCTGGAGGTATTTGTCCAAAGACTCGATCATGTTTGCCCAACAATGTCTGGATGTCTACATGATACTGTCGGCTGTTGTCTGAAGGTTTCTGAGTGGTGATCAGACACTCTACGACACAAGCTACATCTCTATGTCGGAATATACTCTCCATCCGCTTGGCTGAAACGATCCTCGGAGCAGCATTGGACATGCCCCTCAAAACTACCTTCTTGTCATCTGCTTTCCTGAATTCTAACTCCATGGATTGGTAGTCAATAGAATGTATTCCAATGGAAACAAGCCATTGGACACCCAATATGATATTAGTGTTTGGCAGCTCAACTACATAGAAATCATCAGTCACCGTGTAGTTTCCCAATGCTACACATCACTGTGGAATCTTCTGTGTGCAAGGCATACTGTGCCCACCGACTACCACTACATCAAACCCCTCAAAGTCAACTATAGGAATGCTCCTCTTGGCCACCAAAGCTGAGTCAATAAAGTTGTGGGTTGCCCCACCATCAATCAGTACTGTGACATGCTGCCCCTGTACTACTTGGATACTGAAGGTATGAAATCTAGGGACACTCGATAGAATGGCGATAGCCCCACTCTTGACCTCCTCATGTGGCTGGTCATTAGCTGATATGTCTTGCTCACTGTCCTATACCTGGTCTGCTTCCTCCTCTTTGTCATTGTTTGAAAGTAACTCTATATAGTGCACCTTACCCTTGCCCATACACTTGTGTTTCAGTTCCCAAGGGTCTTTGCAGCTGAAGCAAAGCTTCTTTCTTCTCAACTCATTATGAGTTGCCTCATCCAACTTCTCCTTACCGGTCCCCTCTTTTTGAAAATGTTTCTTATCTTTGCCTTTTTGTGGAATGAAAGGTTTGGAGAAAGTTTTTGTCTTCAGGACTGCATCTTCCATGCCCCGTGTCATGATGATGGCATCTTGTAGAGTCTCTGGTTTGAAGGCCTTCACCCAACCATGCAGTGGCTCGGATAAACCCTCAGTGAACAACATCACCAACCTCTGCTTAGATATATCTGCCACTGTGATCGCAAGTCTCTGAACTCTGTGATGTAAGCATCCGGTGTCCCAACCTGTTTGACTTGTGGCAACTCGTTGAAATGTAATTTTGGATCCTTCTTGTCAAACCTCTCCATCAACCTCTGTGTGAAGTCCAGATAGGAGGTAATGCTGGCATGTCCCAGAGTGACCAATCCATGGTACCACCACTCATGGGCCTCTTTGTCCAAATGCAAGGTAGAGAATTTAATCGCTTCTGCCTTCGACATGGTGTTACATTGAAAGTATGTGTCCAACTTCTGAACCCATGCTCTAGCTGCGCACTTGTTCGAACCATCAAAGGAGGGAATGGTGAGCTTCCCAACCTTTCTCATGAGATCAATGTTCTATTGACCCATATTGACCTCCCTTGGTTTGTTCCTGTACTTAATATTGTAGTAGTCTTGTAATGACATAGCCGCCTGAAAATACTCACCAAGAGCTTGGTACTCCCTCCAATAATCATCAAAGGTTTCACCATGTCCTTGCTTCCCTTGATTCCCTGTTTGTTGATTTCCCAAGAACTGAGGCATAAGTGGTATAGGAATTATTTTACCGGTAGTCATAGTGCCAACTTGTTAATGTTTAAGCCATTATTATAGATGTTTGCATTTCATTAGATAACAATAGCATAATCCAAGATCACTGAGAAATACACAATCACAAGAGACACAACATTTATCCTGGGAAACCCTCTAGGGGAAGAAAACCCAACAAAACTTCCTTAATATAGATAGCCAATACAATGCCAAGAGATCTCTTAAACTAATACAGAAAGTCCTCTCCCAGATATGTGCCACTCTCTCTCTCCTTCTTCTCCGGTAGCAGATCTGAACTTGTCTCTCAAATGAGCAAGTGAGTTGTTTCTAAGTGAGGTGCTAGCCTCCTTTATTTATACAAGTCTGGCACGTGTGAAGTGTCTCTTCACTGGCAGGGCCGACTTCTCAAACTGGGTGGGTAAACCCACCTTTATTATATTTCGGGGCCTCTTTAATATCTGCTGGGGCCGACTTCTTATTCTGCCTATTACAATTGTCTTTTGACCAATCCGCAAAAGGGGATTTGGTCCTATTACAATAACCGACATGATCAATCCACAATGGGGATTGATCCTATGAATAATAT
>ML793220.1:0-20564 GCA_009831015.1 Picea engelmannii | reverse complement strand
ACCCTCGCAGGGGTGCGGAGATCCCGTTTACAAAAATATAAGTGCTGGTGTTTAAAAACACCCAGTAGAACCCTGTTGTCTTCGACATAGATAATCTTGATTATATGTGAGTTGACCTCCGTGCTAAACGAGCGGTCAACAGAACCCGAGTAGGAATACCCCCTTGCAGTTAGCAGGTACTAACTTCAAGGTGAGAGGAGTGTTATCGCAGGATTTGTACTTATGTCAAAGCCCCAACAAAGGTCTTCTAATCTGCGTAACTACAAGATAACCCACTACTGTCCCCTTAGTAGGAAATCCCCACGTTTTAGGGATGGATGAGATCCATTCCAAGGGAGGCGTCCCCAGTAACCTCAAGGGACCAGATAGCAAGGATATGGTCAAGCTTAGAGCACCCTGTCACTGGTTACCTAAGTCAAAGGGTCTATGTCTGTGAAATTGAGGCAAAAGAAGAGTTTGTGTACCTGCCTGGAACAAGAACAATATAGCATATATATATAACAATTTCCAAGTACAAATATCATAAAATACCTCAATAGACAATAGACAACATAGATATATGATGGATGAAGTAAAAATTGCAGCAAGATGACGGTTTATAACAACCAATAGTATTTTGTAACAGCCACAAGAAATTCAACTCAGAATTACAAGAGAATAAAGTGAAAACTTAGCATTTATCAAGTAGATCATTTAACACTTATCCCAAGAAATTTCTGAGTATGTTAGCTAGTAATTAGAGTGAATTATGCAGCAAATTATAACAGTTAGGATGGCTGTAGCAAAGATTTGCAACAACAACAAGATAATTAGTAAATTAAGCTAAGCTAGGGTTAGAAAAGGTTAGTAAAAGCCTTAGAGAGTAAAGTTTGAGAGTTGGTTTGATCAAATCCTTCACAAAAGAGAGAGAGAGAGAGAGAGAGAGAGAGAGAGAGAGAGCAAGTAAGTGCCTTTTGGGGCTATGGAGTCATTTACAAAAGCATATAACTTGGGGAAATAATGATGATAATAATGTCCTAAGGATGGTGGGATGAATTTTGAGGTGCTAGCACCTTAGGGCCTGTTATCGCACAATTTGTACTTGCCCCAAAGCCCAAGGCAACTGGATACAAAATTGGCATAACTGGGAATGACCTATCACTGTCACTTTAATAGGAAATCCCTTTCTATTTAGGAGTATGTTGCAGTACCCCAGGGGAGACGTCCCCAGTGACCTGGGGGTTTGAGAAGGCTAAGGCAAATGACACAAGGAAATCCTTCCCCTCTCACAGATCACTCAAGATAAAAGGTTCTTTAAGTCTTATTGAAGATGAAGCAAATAAATAATATTGTGTACCTGCCCAGAACAAGACAAGAAGGAAAAAATGGGCACTTTCCAAGTACCAAAATGGTGATAGTGCTTCATAAGACATTGGACTCTTAAGAAATGTACTAGCTGATATAAAATTGCAGCAGTGTAACCGTTTATAACAGCAATAAGAAATTTGCAACAGCCACAAGATTTATGCTCTTAAATACTTGAATAAAGACTTGAAATAATAGCTTTAACTAGGCAATTTGATAATAAATAGTCACAAGCAGTTTTAGCAACATCTAGCTAGCATAACATGTCACTTTTATGGTTAATTTGCTGCTGTTAGATGGCTGTAGCAATCTTTTGCAACAACAACAAGTAGGTTAATGATTTAGGCTAATCTAAGGTTAGTAGAAGTTAGTAGGTGTTCAAGAGAAGAGGTTTTGAAAATTGTTTGATCAATGAACACTTATAAATGGTAGACTAGTGCCTTTCTAGGGTAATGGAGTCAATGATAGCAGCAGCAAGTCTTAGAGGAAAATAGCAATGATAATTTTTAGTCAAAGGGGATGGAGAGGATCAAAGAGGTGTTGGTAGCCCAAGGCCTCAAAAATCCAACTCCTAGAGACAATTGCTAGGAAGTAACATAAGTTAGGCCCTAGCGATTTCTCTTTTCCTTAGACAAATTGAAATAAAATATGCAATGGGCAAGGAAGTAGGGTTACTAGAGTGCTACAATGGTAGGGCTCTAGTATCTACTTCTAGATAGGTGCCTTTCAAGAAATTTTAGCAAGTGGAAGACTATAGAGAAAAAGATAGTAACATATGTCTTTCTCCTAGGGTTTCAAGCAAGCAATTTCATAATCTTAGACATGAAACAAGTAAATTAACCATAATCATTCATTCAAAATAAAGAAATGAAGATTTTCCACTTATTTCACCAAGAATAATCAAGCATAAACCCTAGTTGAAGATCCTCCACATGAAAATTTGCCAAAATACACCAAGAATTGCCTCCTCCAAGAAGTGCGCACCATTAGATTTCAGCCAATAACCCTTAAAGAGGGCTGAATTTCAGACCACCACTTGTGTGATGAGTGAATGATGAAAAAATGAGAGTTTTATCTCTCTATTTATACAATAATTATGACCTTTAATTAATTTTAGGTCATCAAAAGGCCGACATGGCCAAATTACATGAAAAATCCAGTTTTTACACAAATTAAAATAATTCAACCCTAAAATCATCTTTAGAGGTGACGTCATGCCCTTCTAGGGTGACGTTGAGCCTCCTGAGTGAAACGTTGGGCCTCATCTGCAAAACGTTAGGCCTTCCAAGCCCCTAGATGATGCCACATGTTGCAATTAGCACACAACTTCCTCCAAAATGCCAATCCTGATGCTGGGTGATGTCTAGGCCAACGTCCAGGTGGAAAAGCAAGACCCCCCTGGGTCTATATCTGCTAAAGTGTCTCCGGTGAAATGTCCTTCCTTTTCCCTGGTGCAAGTCTCTGAAATCTCTTTGCCCCTGGCTGGTGTCACAACATCCATCTGTGGGATTTCAGCCCCATGGAGGTCCGAGCTAATCATCTCCCCATACGTCCTTGTCCACCGAGGCATGGTCCTGCAGCAACAACAAGTACGCCCTCCATGGGCTCATAAGTCACAGGGATCATAGCAATGTCAATCACATCCAATAATGAAATTACCCAAACATGTGCATCAAACCCCCCTTTACCCAGACAAATGCTTAAAGACGTTATGCAGTTTAACAAGTCAGGTTTGGAGAGGGTCTCAGGATGTCCTATTGGGATAATCCTTCTCAAGTTTGGGGTGTTTCCCAGGTGAAAGTTAATCTAGGTCATGTAAGTGTGTGAAATGGTGTAGGGGAAGTGTTTGGGTAGAGGGTGCAGTGATAGCAGGGAAATGTAGGTCTTTCCTGTGGGTGCCTTTGTAGAGGGCGAGCTGCACCTTATCATGGATGCCATTGTTTCCTAGCCCATTCAATGCCTTTTATTCTTAGTCTTATTTCTTTTTCTTTTCAAGGGAAAAGCTGGGGACATTGCCTTGGCGTGGTGACCAGAGGTGACAACGTTACCCACAAGCACTTCATGGAAATGGGAAGGCTGGCTCGTGATGAGACCCCCTTTCTCTTGGCTATGCCACCAAGAGACACTACCCTGGTTTGGTGACCAGATAGATGGTAGTGTCATACCGCTACATGCCCATGGACCTAATAGGCCGACTCACGATGAGACCTCCTATCCACCAACTAGACCTTGAGTTTTATTTTATCTTACAGGTCCCCTTTTCTCACCGAGAAGCCTTTTATTGCTTTCTCGGGAATCCTTGGGTGAAGCATCCCAAAGGTTTTATTTTGGCTTTTAACTCTTGCCAGCTACTTTTACCCTCTGGGCCTTTAGCCCCTTCTTCTCACAAGGCAAGGTACAACCCTTCCTAGTGTGGCAAACCCAATGCCCGAACAATGGTAGGGGAAGATGAGGGGGATAATGATGAAAAATGGTAAGTATGGAAGGAATGGATGATGACATTTCATAGACCCACCTAGTGGCAACTCATCCTAAAGGGAACGAGCTTACTAGGGCATTCTGTCAGCCCCCCCAGGTATGAACAAGTTAAAGAGCATAATTTCGAAGCAAACATTATAAAATAAAGGAGAGTTTAGTGCAACATATTCAAATGCTTCGAAAATCAGAGTGACACATACCATGATACCCAGACTCATTACCTCATGGAGCAAGACCCACTGCTACTTCAGGACTGGGCTGGTGGGATGGATGCTGCTGCTGCTGATAGATGGGATGCACTGAAGAAAAGATGGGTCCTTCGAGGCCAAGCTCAAGTCGTCTGGCTCTTAGTACTCCATGTCTAGGACCTGTGGGCCTCGAGACATAATTTCCTTAGTTATCCCTAGGATAGGGGATAACATCTGGCTCCAACTCGGGGACATGTTCTCACCGTAGAATGCATGAGAACCTCAACATCTCTGGCACAACCTGTATCCGCTAGATCTCAACAAAATGAATTAGTAATCTTTAGGGTGGTGATATCACCCCTCGCTCATATATGATATAATGGAATAAAAGTAAGCATGCATATATATACATAATGAAAATGAAACTACAAATATACTACACTAGCATGATATGCAGGTGGTATATACAATGGATGCAAATGCCTACCTAACTTACCTATACTTACCTGTGAAGTCAAGTCTTGGCCCCATGATGGGGTTTAAGGAGGTGTCCACTAATCGGTTATGGACATCTTCTTCCTTCCAACGTGGATAGATAGTAGGCATCATTGACTGACTTCATTTCGATTCTGAAAGGTCCAAGCCAAAACTGTGCATTCCCTTTAACATTAGTAGGCTCTCCCTTTTTCGTATCCCACATCCAGACTATATCTCCCTCTTGATACTCCTTTGCTTTAAACTTGGTTGTTTCTTGTATAACTCTAGTATATTGTTTTGAGGGAGGAGGGTGGGATTCAACTGTGAAGACTTCTTGTTGGGTTGGTCTGATCAGTATATCATCTTCTCCTTTCTTTAATAATTTGACTGTTCCAACTTCTTTGTCCTTGTATTTGTCCAGAAGTTGTTGATATTCTTCCTTCTTTGGCCATTGTATCTTATCAAAATCTTCCTTTGAAGCGAAAGGCAAATCCTCTGGAGAAAATACAAGAAGGTTTTCCTTGATTGGCTCATGTGTTTCACTAGTTTCAACATCATTGTCAATTTCTTGCACATGGACCTTGGCCATTGGCACATTTGGGAGGCGCTCTATTGTCCCATCCTTCATAGGCACATTGATGTTAGTTAGATCCATTTCTAATGTACCTCCCAACATTGCAACAAACTTCCTGGACAAAAGCATCCCCCATACATCAGGGACATCCATGACCACAATATCCATGTGGATCACTCTCTCGGGATATTTACCAAGGCATACTTCAACATTTTCAGCTACCCCATGAGTGGGTATGGCCCTGGAATCAAAACCACACACATTCCTATAAGGCCGTGTGGCTTTTAGGCCTAGTTTCTCCATGACCTTAAAAGACATCATGTTAGCACCTGCTTCTGAATCAAGCATACAATTGTTAAGACATTTGTTATTAACTAATAATGTCATGAAGAAAGGTGGGTGTCCATCATAATGAACCCTTGTAACATGATAGGAGGGTCCATTGGCTCATCTGTTACTTTGAAATTTTTTTTGAACCTTTCTTTTACAGATGGAACCTTGATGACTAACCTTAGTGGAATGATTACGTGCATTTTTGCCAATGCACCTTCAAAGTCAAAATTCATATCAACCTTGTCGGTTTTGGGAGGATTTTTAGGAAGAAGTAGGTGGAGGTCTTGGTTGTAAAGTTACAGGTCCAGTAGAGAGGTTGGTTCATTCGTTTTTGCCTAGTATACACTTGGAATTCTTGTTTCTTTAAATTTTCTCTCGACTCTTGATCAAGATTATTTATCACCTCCATCCTAGCCTTCCTGGCTGCTTCCTTTATGCCTTCTTGATGTTCTTCAAGTGTGACATTAAGGCATCATTGAGGACCCTCTATGGTATGATCAATAATATTCACCTGCTCGTGTTCACCATTGTTCAGAGGACATTCATCATAGGACACACTAAGTGAGCAGGACTTGGCTCACGTTTGCAAGTATGTATAAGGACGACAACATCTTTGGCGCCGTTGCCGGGGATAAGTCATTTATCCTTGGTCAAAACGACTTAACTTATTCTTTTGGAACTAAAGAATAAAATACTTTAGTCCCTAAAATTCTTTGAACTTGCATTGGTTGATTTCGTGTGATTCTTTTCCAAGTGGCGACTCCATTGAACAAATCTGTCAGGTATATTACTAGGAGCGTTGCACAAGGATTGATTTACTCTTTTCCCGAACCCGAAAAGGTTTATAGAAGGAGGATAAATCGCCTTGCCCCTAGGAGGCTACTTGAAAGTCTTGGAGAAGAAGCACTCACTGATATCCAATTCTAGTTCCAAACTAATAAACAACAAACTGTTAATACACCACTAATACTCCTAACGCAACCATGAGTGTGTTTTTGAGGGCTTTGAATCTTGTAGCAATCCAAGGTGCCCCACATCAAGTCCCTGAGAAGGCCATAGACAAGTTACCTACCTTTCAGGGAAACAATGCAATCAATGCAAAGTCTCACATCTTGAACTTCTAGATGTGTGTTGAGAGGTATTGTCGGGGTCATAATGAAGAAGACGCAAAAATGACCCTATTTGTGTATTCGCTAGAAGGTGATGTTGCTGAATGGTTTACTGAGTTTAATCTAGCAAAGTTCAACACCCTTGATTCAATATTGGAAGAATTTAGGAAGAGATGGGGTGATCAAAAGGAACATAGGTTTCAGTTAGCCGCCCTCACTTCTAGTCAGAAGAAAGAGAATGAAACTGTGGAAGAGTTCAACACTAAATTTAACAGTTTAGTGAAGAGTCTTCATCATGATATAAAACCCTCAGATGCTGCAGTCTTGATATATTATATGGAGGCCTTTGAGGGGGAAATGAGGTATGCCTTAAGGGATAAGGATCCTCAAACTTTAAAAGCAGCACAAGCCACAACTATCAAGATTGATAAGAACATGCAGGATGCTAGGAAGTCTAACATCCCCGGTTTTACTAGAGGATCTTCTTCCCAACTTTATGATGAGAAGAAGAAGAATGTTGAAACTCAAAAATCCTCTAATGATGGCATTAAGGAACTCACTTAATTGATTGAACAGATGGAAATTAATCATGCTAATCAATTGAAGGAACATGTTAGTAAGATGAATGCCATGCAAAATAGGTTGATAGCCATGGAAAGGGGCCAAGCTAGTAGGTCCCAGCATAGGCCAAATGACAAATGGTCTAAGAAACCTCCTCCCCAGGATCAAAGACCACCAAATCCATTTGAATCCACTAATTGGGTTGACCACCAGGCTATTCATTATTGTAGACCTTGTGAGCAATTTCATGACGAATCAACTTGCCGAGTCTTCCTTCACCTTAGTAGTGAGGTGGGACCTTATGGATCAGAGAATGAACAAATTAATATGGTTGGTCACAAGTATAACGTTGGCATATATGATTGGATGGGTTTGGATAGACATAATGATGGGGCAAACAATATGAATTGCATGAGTGATGTTGTGGTGGATAAGGCAACAAAAAAATTTGGTCCTATGCCTACTCCACAACAGATAGCTGAAATGGCTAAGTTTAGAGGCATTGCCTACCAAAGGAATGGAAATAAAAGTCAAGATAAAAACCAAGCAAACATTCCCAAGGTAGCTCCCACTCCCCATAAGTCGAATGTGTATGCCAGCTCATAATTAAATATTGACTTAGGAGGATGGTTAAGTAATGCAAAAATGTTGGTGCCTGTGTCAGAAATAATGAAGATTCCTTCTCAGAGGGAGAAGCTGCTCAGAGCCATAGATTGTCCTTCTCAAACAAGTGTTGACATTCCACCAACAAGAAGTTATCAGGATGCACCGGTTATTCTGCAAAATATGGATAGGGGCAATGAAAAGAATAGACCCTTCTTCCTATCCTTGCTCGTGAATGATTTTATTCTTCATAATTGTATGCTAGATTCAGGAGTCACTTCAAATGTTATGACTAAGAGAGTAATGGAACAATTGAACTTAAGGATATCTAGGCCTTATCATAACATTTGTTCTATGGATAGTAGAACAATAGAGGTGCATGGTTTGATTAAGGGTTTACAAGTACATTTGGTTGCATTCCCAAATATCATGATTGAGATGGACATTGTTGTGATCGATGTGCCTGATACTTGGGGTATGTTGCTAAATAGAAAGACAACTGCAGATTTCGGTGGCAATCTACAAATGGATTTAACTTATGCCACCATTCCCACTCCAAGTGGTTTAACGTTTAGATTAAATAGAGAGTTGGAAATAAAGTATCATGTGGAAGATCCTAGGAGAAAGGATAATGAGATTGTTTATCGGGAAGTAGAAATGGGATGTTATGAGATAGAGTCTACTCCCGTAACGTCTACCAAGATGGAACTGAATAACAGACCCCCAAGCATTTGTAATGTTTGGGACCCCATGGATTCTTTTGATGGGCTTTTTCTTGAGGAAGATTTAGTAGATAATGATTTGCCTCCTTCAGAATTAAAGTCAGAGTTGGATTTGTCAATTGAGAATATGTTATCAGCTCAACCTTCGTCGAATGAATCAGTTAGATGTTAGCACAAGTCAAATAGAATTCTTGGGCCACACCCTCCTTATTTTTCGAGGATAGGGAAAATCAAAGATAGATATTATGATGAAAATCTGATGGAAAGTAATAAGGATGATAAGGTTAATAGTAAAAAAGTAAAGTATATCATCCCTAGGAAAAGATGTGCCAAGCCTTTTAAGGAAAAACTTAGTTCACAGACTTTGCACTTGGCACCTATGGAAGACCATCATAATTTTTTTAAGGGGAATTGTCCCAAGTGGCCTGAGGTTAGAAACTGGGATTCACATGAAAAGATCAGAAGTCAACATAAAGTGTATCAGTCTTCTAGCAACTCTTCTCAGCCAGTGGGACGACATAAAGTCAGACATGCTAGTGAGAGGACCCCTCCTTGAAGAGTTTCTTCATATCGCAACTTGGTGTCCAAAGGGATACCCTCTGTAACGTATCTCTAACCCTTCTCCTTGTATTTCAGTTTTGTATTATTTCATTCATTATGTTGATATGTACTTAGAATTATTTCTGTATCATTGATTCATTTTGTAATTTTATAGATGTTGTACAATAGTCATTTCATTATGTAAATGTTGTTTATAGCATTTTATTTATTCATTTGATATATATGTATGCTTATGTTGGATATTGGTGAACACCTTTTTGTAGAGGCTAGATTCTTGTATGCTCTCCGTCCCATGTGAGAAGATCGAACACACGTCCCCATGTGGAGCCAGATGCTGACCACCTATTCAACTAGGGGGTCAACTCCATGTACCATGAAGATATGCATCATCAGATGCAAACATGTCAAAGACTTTTTGGTTCTACAAGACAATTTTTGCTCGAGCACAAATTTTTGTAATCGGAATTTCCGCACCCCTGCGTGGGTTATTAATGTAATAGGTCTGCATGGATCATAGTTAGGTCAGTTACCTTAGGATTTCTTCATTAGGAGAGTTCCTTTCACTGAGTGTTTTTTATCCTCAGGAGATTAATTTGGCCTAACCAGCCTTATTAATTTCCCTTGAGTTTTTCACTCCCACTAGCAATAAATCCTCCAAAGTGGTGAAAGGCGTTCTAATGACGTCATCCTCTGGTAGCTAGTGTTTAGGAACGATGCAAATGACCATGTAAGACAACACAAAAAGTTTCATGATTTTTAGACGAGTTTAGATAGGTTTTTTTTAATTAACTAAAATTTCCTAAGGTTGGGATTTTAATTAATTAATTAATTGATTAATTTTTGATATTTAATGTAAAAACTAGGTCCCTGGGCTTTTGATAGGGGTATTTGTACTCAAAAGAAATGGAATGAGACCCCCTACACCCTTGGACCAAGTTTCAACTTAGTGGGACAAGTTTTGCTAGGGTTTTGTCCACTTAGGAGTCTTAGTCAGATAAAAACAATTTTAATTGCTAAACCCAAGACATGGGAAAATGACAATTTTGTAATAAATGATCAAATGAGGTAAAGTAAAGGTGACAAATGGTTGAGAGAGACTCCCTAACCTACCCAACCCCACTTCCTAACCATTACCCACCTCATAACTCAATCTTTAATTAAAACCCCATTGGGATTTGCGCCCCCTCTTGGGAAGTTCGCCCCCACTCCATGTAATAATTGGAAACTCACTTTAAAGTGAGTCGTGGGTCCCTCTTTCCATCCATTCGCCTCTCCTTAGCCTCACACGTCCCTTTGGGAGTGTGTCTCACACACTCTCCCACACACTCACCCATAAAGTTCACGCTTTCCCTTTGAGGTTGCGCCCTTCACTTGGAGAAAGATGGAAACATCTTTAAAAAGTGGGAAGTTTGCTTTAAAGGAAGGCGCGGGCCTTCCAC
The DNA here is from genome assembly GCA_009831015.1 of Picea engelmannii. Taxonomy (NCBI): domain Eukaryota; kingdom Viridiplantae; phylum Streptophyta; class Pinopsida; order Pinales; family Pinaceae; genus Picea; species Picea engelmannii. Next base: position 10,175 of record ML793220.1, on the reverse strand, counting down.
TTAACCAATACGACCTTCTTACCATGCCACTTCACCTTACAACTCACCCAACCTTCCATTCTACTTGAAACCTAAACGCTATGCGCCACCTCTCCTTGAGTTGTCTCTTGGCTTGGATTTTGGACACTTGTCGGAGATCCAAGAGGGGTCTCTTTGGCCTCATGCTATATAAGAGACCTCTCACTCCGTCATTACTCACCATTCTTCACAGTATTGTTATGCTACTATTTTCTTACCATCTCCCTCTCTCTCTCTTATTATTGTTCATCTTGCTTCACTGCATTGGATCTTGAAGAGATTGGAGCAACTTTGTTGCTACAACCTCTTCCCTTTGGAAATAAAAAGAGCTTTGGAGGAATTGTGAAATACTGGATTTGGTCTTGGCATTCTTATCTATTGTGAGGTGAAATCATTCTTTGAATCCTTTGTGAATTTCTCAATAGTTGCTGGGGTAAATTAGTTTACTAGGCTAGGTGAAGCAATAGTGTAGTTGCTCATCTACATGTTTTGTATATGCTAATAATATTAACTGTGTTGTATTATTTGTGCATGCAAGATATTATCTATTGTTTCATCTCACATTTGGCTCAAGGTTTGCAGGTTGCCTCAAGAGCATCTTTGGGATAGATTCACTGCTCATAAAAACTTCAGAAGCTTCTCTATTTCCATTTCATTTTCTGCCATTCATTCATTTCAGATTTTGGTGGCTAACAATCTTAGATAGGTCAATACAATCATTCAATTTTCTGGTTTTTACATATGGGGAATTTATGTTGAGAAACAAGAATTTTCGTAACTTTGTTTAAGTGTGTTGCAGCAAAATCAGCAAGCAATAGCTTGCTGATTTTTGCAGGTTCTCGCCAGGTTGAGGGTGTATGCTGCGCGATTTCAAGCACAACACACATCCAGATACCTCCTTTCAAAAGTGGTAACATTTCTCTTCTTCTTCTTTCAATCCAAAGAGTTGTAAGCAAGCCCAAAGGAGTGTACCCAAGTGGCTTGCATTCTTTTATTTCAGCCTTTACTTTGCATGCTTTATTTAGATTTCCTTTCTGTCTTTAATTCATAGTTTAGCTAATTAGTTGTGATATCTTCATGCATTCCTAAAGTTAAAATAATCTAGAGTAGATCTCACACCTAATTGCTAGCTTAGAGCCCGTGGAGGCTTAGATTAAATCTTTATTTTTCGTTGCATGCAAGTTACAGTTTCTTTAATCTTTATCTTACACATGTGCATACAAACTTGGGTTTCTTAAAGTCTTAAAGTAATCATTATTTACAATTCCGCAAGTTGTTTCCATTGCTTTATGTTTTACATGCAATAACTTCGTAACTTGAGAATTTAACTTGCAATCTAATTGTTTAAAGGCTTCAGCCTCCACATCGTTCATTTTCAGTTTCGACACTTTGAGCAAGCTACAAGCACTCAAACACATTTCAATACTTAGCTCATAGGTTTGATAATTAATTTATTAGACTTAATAGGACACCATTACCAACCATCTTCGCCACTTAAAACGGGGTCGGAGGAAGGCAACGGAGGGTGCTAGGCCGAGGACGGTCTCACAGTGCGCATCGTCCTTCCCGGGAGTACTCTGATCTTAGGATTGACTTGTGGAGCTAGGGTGGGCCTGGTTGCCTAACTTCTTTAGCACCCAACAATCACTTGGTAATTGGGGGAGGAAAGTATTGGGTTGACACTTAGATAGGATTAAAATAAATTTCACTTAACCACCTAACTTAATCCTTGGTCTACAACATCGACAATTTACATTTATACTTGCAAGCACACGGATCTCATTATCTTTATTTTACATGCAAGTCATTTTATGTGTTGTGGAATAATTGTCTAAGTGGTTGCATCTATCATCTGGAACACTTTACTTTTCAAGCATTTCATCTATATTGTTGTTCTTCTATTCGTGGTGTGATCCTTCAAGAAGTTGCGCATCCACCTGGAGGCACTCTCTTGACTGGGTCTTGAGTGATTTTCGTCTTTGTGCCATTGATAAGCAGTCCAATAGAGTAAGAGCTATTGTGAGCATGCTTGGCTTGATGTGTTGAATGGTTGTATCATCTTGAGTATCTTCATTTCCTACACATTCAAGCAATCTGTTAATATATTGTATATCTTGTATTTATCTATTGTAATCTTAGGTTTTCTTTCTGTACGTTTGTATCTAGTTGTATATGTCTTGTTGTAACATTTGTAAACTTGTAACTATCTTGTAACGAATCTCCCCTTAACTTAGTTGACCCCTTGCCCAATCTTAGGCACTAGTCTCAGTTGTCCTAGGAAAAGGCCCGACTATTCATACTTTATTGTTGCATCTTGCATTTGCTGCTTAACATCACAGGCTAGATTCCCCCTGACCATTTAACCAATTAAAACCAACTCCTAGAAACATAAATGTTAATCTCATCTGGTAACTAGGGTCTACCCCCTTGGCTTCCCTAGAAGTTAGCCTAGATGGAAGAAGTTCAAGTCAAAGTGATAGCGTGGACTTTGAACCTAGGCATTGTGCCTCCGAGGACACACTAAGTGAGCATGACTTAGCTCACATTTGCAAGTGTGTATAAGGACGACAACAGACCCACCTAGTGGCAACTCATCCTAAAGGGAACCAACTTACTAGGGCATTCTGTCACCCCCCAGGTATGAACAAGTTAAAGAGCATAATTTCGAAGAAAACGTTATGAAATAAAGGAGAGTTTAGTGCAACATGTTCAAATGCTTCGAAAATCAGAGTGACACATACCATGCTACCCGGACTCATTACCTCATGGAGCAAGACCCATTGCTACTTCAGGACCAAGCTGGTGGGATGGATGCTGCTGTTGTTGCTGATAGATGGGATGCACTGAAGAAAAGATGGGCCCTCCAGGGCCAAGCTCAAGTCGTCTGGCTCTCAGTACTCCATGTCTAGGACCTGTGGGCCTCTAGGCATAATCTCCTTAGTTATCCCTAGGATAGAGGATAACAGGGCCTCGAGCTTCAAGTCTCAAAAGATTAATTTTGCTAGAGAACAAGCTCTTTTGGGCTCTTGCGAATTCTTCTTCTTCCTTAGAGTCTTTAAATATATAGCAACAAGTTTCTAGAACAAGACTCCTAATGTTCTAGCACTTTAGGGCTTTAGGAGCCTAGTCTAGACAAGATCCTCTTAACAATTAAATAGGTGGAATGATCTAGAGAGAGGAGGAAACACCTTATGCTCCTCTTCTAGGGTTTTAAGCAAGCAATATCATAATATTCAACATAAACAAGTAGAATTTACATAAACATTCAGTGCATGAATTGAAATTGCAGATTTTACTTACTTCACCAAGAATAATCAAGCACAAACCCTAGTTACAGAAATTTCCACCAAGAACAAGCCAAGAGACATCCAAAATTAGCTCCTCCAAGCCTAGCGCATGAGTAAAAGAGACCAAGTATGCCAAAGCGGGCGAAAATTTCAGACGCAAGTCCTCTTGTGTGAGGAAAGTTATGATGAAAAATGAAAATGGCAAGGCCTCTATTTATATGAGGCCTTGCAAAATAATTTTTTCCATAATTTTAAAATATAAAGAGGGTCAACCCCTTTAATTTGCCTCCAAAATGTGCATAAATGAAAAATACATGAAATAAATCTTAGAAGGGTGATGTCAAGCCCTAGGGGGTGACGTAATGCCTCCAGGGTGAATCGTTGGGCCTTTAAAGGCCACATGTCATGCCTCAACTACTCAAGTGGGTGTCTCCTCACGCATACCACATCAAGCCACCTCTGGATCCATCAAATCCCTAGCCTCCAAGGATGACATCAAAGCTAGAAGGTGACGTCATGGGCTTTCGAAGGCCACGTCCTAGTGCAAGAGGGGTGCAAACTCATTGTCAGGTGATTTCAAGGTGCATCCAAGGACAACGTCCTTCATCCTCTGTGCACAAAAGCTCCGGGGTGCTCTACCCAGCCTGTGGGCCTTCAACCCATGTGTGTGGCATAATGACCAACCTGCTCAAAACCAAGCCCATCTGTCCATCGTCCAAGGTTCCAAGGATGTGAGAGCCACTATTTGAGGGTGGTGAGTCACTGGATGACTCATTGCTCTTTACACACATTCTAGAGTCATGCAATGGGGCACAACGTCCTGGGCACAATCCAAAACGTCCCTCAGAAAACCATGTCAAGGGCATTCAAAACAACACAAAATTTAAGATAGAGTAAACCAATGTTCATAAGACACGTTAGTCCTTAAATCATGCAAATTAAGTTGATGTTTTAGATATAAGCCATGTAAAACAATTCACCCCAGTATCCCCTTCAAGTATCACCCAAGCCCAAGACCTTGTGAATTCATGTTTAAGTATGGGTGGGTCTTCATCCAATCCTATTAGGTGCGCAACCTGAACAATAAGTTACCCAAGTAGAGAGATAGGCCCCGAGAGTGACAAGGGAAAGTAAAAACCCATCAAGAGCAAGTACAAGTGTGATATGGTATTAGGCTTACTTCATGGCTTATGGTATCCATTTCTATGAGCGCCTTTGTAGAGGTGGCGCTTGCTTTCTTGAGGTACACTTTCCTCGGTACTTTTGTATTTCGAACCCCTTATTTTGCCTTTTGATACCCAGTTATCATTTGCAATTCCCCTTTATGAGGTTTCAAGCTTCATTCCTTTATATTTTACTTGGAAATAGTCCTTTATAATTGGTGCATTCATTCGCATTCGAACAAGGGCGATTACCATTAGAGGCGGTAGAGCTCAAGTTGGCCTGAGGCTTTTATGGTGGCCTTAACAATTTAGCAATGATATATATATAGCAACTACATCTTCCTCTGGGCCTTCAACCTCTTCTTCTCATGAGAGAATGGGCCATAGCCGAAGTTTGGGATATATGAAAGGATTTATGATGGAAAATGTTAAGTATGATCGGGATCGAGACGTTACCCTTGGGAGGTCCCCCTAGTATTACGCCTTTTCCCTGGGCGGTGACAACACAGGACTAGGGCATAGAAGCTGACCACCAAGGTGAAACAAGGGAACCAAGACAATTTCTCAAGCAAGTGATCCACTATCCAACTTCAACGAAAGATCCTTGTCTACATGCCCAATAAATTACACAGAACACCCTGCATGAAGAAAGGACTAACCATACCTGATGGTGATGTTGTCTTACCATGCCCCATACCCTGGGTTTCTTGAATGTGATGAGCCTTGGTTGATCTATGCTAGGAGGTAAATCAAGGGGGTTGCTGGGCTTTGCTGGTCAATTTGGCACCTGGCACTCCATGTCTGCTACCTGTGGGCCTCGAGAAATGATCTCCTTAGTTACCCCTAGGCTGAGGGGGGTAACAAGGAGTATTGGTGACATGAGTACTTTTCCTAAGAGGTCATTCTACCTCCTTTGGGAAGTTTTCCCAAGAATATCTTCGAGTGATGATACAACCAAAAGGACATGATAAAAAATCACGCCCATAATATCCCTAGTAGCCTTGACACGCACTTCACAAGCGCAAACCTTCAAGTTAAAAGGACTCTTGAAGAAGGGTAATGTCAAAGTGCTCGTGGAATTTGGTAGGGCTCACAATTTGATCAACATTAATGTTGCAAAGAGGTTAAATCTCTTTGTATACCTTGCCAAGCATCTTAGTGTTATGGTTGGAATAAGAAGGAAATTATAGGGATAAGAAGGTGCCATAAAGTATCCTTGAAAATACAAAATTTTGATGTATAGATGAGATTTTATGCACTATTGCTCAGTGGAATGGACATTGTTTTAGGTGTTGAGTGTTGAATTTAGGTAGGCACTTATGGTATCAATCTTCAAGAACAACTTGAGAAATTTAATTGGCAACGAGAAACTTATAAATTGTATGGATTTGAAAGCCTGTATATCAAAGTAAGTATTTTGTAGCCAATGAAGAAGATAAATTCGAGAGGGGCATTGACCTGTACAAATCACCATGTAGAAATCTTGAGAATCATGCAATTAATGCAACTTTTGAAATTTCATGGTCTAATGCTTCCTCTTTCATGGTGGTCCACTATCCAAGTGTCCTCATGTAAGGTGTGTTGATACTATGGTAGCCGCGGGAGGTATTTACCACCGTGTGTAAACCTGACAAGGATAGAATACTCCGGGAAGCAAGAAGAAACCCTAATGAGTTGGCTAATAACCCTAGAAGACTTGTCGGCTCAAGAAGATAATTTATATTAGGTTATTAGCCTCCAAGAGAAGAAGTCGGCCATAAATAATAATATATACTGAACAGACAGATACCCAGAATGAGAAGTCGGCCCAGGCAGTGAGCTAGAATTAGTATAAATACAGGAGGCCAGTTCTCATTTTGGCAGGCAGTCTCAGAATTGCAGAGAAACACTTGTGCGCACTGCAGTTGCCCAGTTTTTGCGCAGGTTTGGAGGAGAGCTGCCGTTGCAGCTGGTGCAGCTAGTAGTTACGCTTGGACTATCTCTTGGCTAGGGTTTGGACTTTCTGATCAACTCTTGTTGGTGCGCTATCCTTGGGGAAAGGTGCGCTACCCTTTGTTTGGCTATCTAGCCTAGGGTTTGCTTCCGGAGTGATTCTCTATCAAGGTTAAGGTGCTCGGAGGGTGGCTTTGGCCTATGGTTGGGTGACAATAGAGATATTGCCAATGGTAAAATGAGCACATCCATCATATTCTAACAGGTTATGGGCCCACGCCTCCTTCATTTAGTCTAACCGCTGGAAGGAAACATAACCAGAAGGATATTAAGCTCGTTGAAGAACTGCCGCTAGGGTTTCTAGCAGGAGCAGTCACCAAATCACTGCAGCTAGGGTTACTAGCAGGTGCAGTTGCAGAAACCCTAATCCTCTTGTTGAGGCACCTTAAGTATTGACCTAATCTCTAGACAGATCAGTGCGCTCTAGCCTAGTGCATCTCCTAATACTCCTTAGCAAGCCAAAACGTGAAGTTTGAGTTTGTGGTCAAATCTAGGGTTTGACCAAGTCAAAGCAGCCATGACTTATTCTATGAAATCAGAGAACAAGTTAGATGGAGCCTCTAACTTCAGAGTGTGGAAGACAAGGATTGACCTCATCCTTGCCAAGAATAAAGTGCTGGATATCGTGAAAGGAAAGATCGTGAAACCAGAGTTTGAAGAAGGAAAAGAGAAGGAACCACAAAACATTGCAGCTATGGAGAAGTTAAAAAACGGTGACATCAATGCTATGAGTGTCATAGTGGAATCCATAAAAGACCACTTGATACCCTACACCTCCCATCTTGACTCATCAAAGAAGATGTACGATGCCCTAACAAATCTCTTCTCGATCAGAAACATTGGACAAGTTATGAGTCTGAAGAATGAGCTCTGTGACATGAAGATGAATGATGATGACAACATAACATCATACTTTGTGAAGATCTCCCAGTTAAGAGATCAACTACAAGCTATTGAAGAGATCACTTCAGAGAAGGAATTGGTAAACATAGTACTCAATGGTCTTCCCAAGACGGTGGGATGCATTTGCCACAAGCATTAACACAAGGAAGGAGTATCCGACATTTGAAGAACTTTGGACTTGCTGTGCTCAAGAAGAATCAAGGATCAGTGCAAAAGAGAAACCCCAAAAGAAGTACGATGATCAAGCCGTCACAGCAAGATTCAAGAATTTCAGGAACAAAAGGATATTTGGTTCAAGGAGGAAGTCAAATCAAGAGAAAGACATTTCAGAAGTACAATGCTTCAACTGTCAAAAGTATGGCCACTACAAGAATCATTGTCCCGAGCTAAAGAAAAGGAAGGAGAAACACGTAGCATCAGTTGCCGAAGAAAAAGAACCTACAAAGAAGACTAAGCAGGATAAAAGAGACTTCTTCTTCTGAAGGTAACAATACTCTTCTTATTTCTTGTACATATCTTGTTTGTTGCGTCTCTGTACATATCTTGTATATCTATCTCTTGGAAGATAATGTGTTCCAAGAAGAACTATACCTATAAGATAAGGATGGATATCATTAGATAATACACATGAAAGGATGAAATATGCCAAACAAATCATGTGAAAGCTATTGCAAGATAAAGCCGAATCCATCATGAAGAGACTTAGGAGAAGCAAAGCCAGAAAGAAGTCAGAGAAAGACTTATAACGTTTTGTAGAAGACAACATGACGGAAGCATGGACTCTGTTAGACAGAGAGAGCCAATTATATATTGCAAAAGACAATAAGAATGCAGACGAAAGCGTGGACTCTGTTAGACGGAGGGAGCCGATTATATTCACTCATACATGAAGCAAGGATTAGGAGGGAGCTAATCCTATGATCCATTAAAGATGATGAAGTATATATCCATGGTAGCAGCCATGAAAGACAGTACGTGTCCAGTTCAACCTCAGAAGAGGTCTTCTTCGAAGAGAAGCCTTAAAGTATCCTTGGTTGACCATCCACATCCATGATCCTATGATAAAAGAAAGAAATGGAATCTTTAGGGCATGGAACCTATAAGAAACTCCATGGACCCAAGAGCTAAAGAAAAACATCAGGAAGAACATGACGATTCCAAGAAAGAAAGAGAAGCCAGAACAACCAGTCATTATATTAAGAATCACAAGATTACTAGCCTGATATGAACTAAATAAAAGCAATCAAGCAGAGGAACTGAAAGTCGTGATGAAGAACAGTGTATGAAAGACTTATGAATGAAAGCATTGCGAGAACTAGAACTAGAGGTTTTCCCAGATGGAGGGAGAAGACTATGATGATTACTTGTTCCAATAAACCAAACATATCTCTACATGAGTCATTATATCATCCGCAACATCCATGAGTTGGAGTTCTACATCAGATGAATGCAAAGAATGTTCTCCAGAGAAATTGAATAAAGAGCGTATGAAGAGCAACCTCAAAGACTTTGAGGCATACCGAAAAGAGACCCTTGCATGCAAATAGAAGAAGACAACTTGGTGGAGAACCTCCAGTGCACAGCAAAAGGAGGTGAAGATTTTCTATAACAAAGATATTGTATCAAGATGATTACTCAGTAGATCAGATCTCATTATGACAGAAGAAGTGCCACATGGATATGTTCCAGTTTTCCAACAATGATATACTCTATTGATCAGAGCTACATGAAGCCTTCAAAGAAAACCAGTGTTCCAGACCAAAGTACATTTGAAGCATTACATTATCCGTAGTGAAGTCTAGAAAGGAGAAAGTGGTTCTCCAATACATATCTCCACAGATGAGCAGATAAGTAGACATTTTGGTAAAAGATGAAAGAGTTTGCGTACTCAAGCTGGAGCTCGTGGAGACGTATTCCTTATTGAAAAAGGAAGAGATGACTCCCAGGTTGGGAGGGAGCACTAAAAATATTATTGAAGACATTCATTGAAAAATAGTCTAGCTTGGACAGATTCTTTCCTGTTCGGAAAATGGATTGAGATTTCTGACGGACAACGATTTCCCATTGTGGTTAACATGGGAAATGGTCCAGATTGCTGATGTATCATAGACAACAACTTCCCATTGTGGTTAACATGGGGAGTGGTCTAGGGCAGTCTCTCTTCTTGAGGGTTACTCAAGAAGACTGGCCCGCCTCGTCGGACAGAATTTTCTCATTGTGGTTAACATGAGAAATGGTCCGTTTTGGAGGTTGATGCAGGACAATCTTTTCCTCTTGTGGTTAACAGAGGAAATGGTCCGGACAGTCATTCCTTAGGGTTTATACATTCTCTCCAGGGTGCACTTTGATTAGTGTAGGAAGAATGTGTTAGAATATAGAAGATGGTGTGCTCGTTTTACCATTGATGATACCCTCGTCACCCAACCATAGGCCGAAGCCACCCTTCGAGCACCTTAACCTTGACTGAGAATTCCTCCGGAAGCAAACCCTAGGCTAGATAGCAAAACAAAGGGTAGCGCACCTTTCCCTAAGGATAGCGCATCACAAAAAGCTGATCAGATAGTCCAAACCCTAGCCAAGAGATATTCAAGCTAATACTGAAAACTAGTTGCTGCTGTAGCTGCACCTGCAGTTCTCCTCCACATGTGCGCACCAGACTGGGAATTGCAGTGCGCACCAAACTGGGAACTGCAATTCTGAGATGCTGTCAAATGAGAATTGGCGCCCTGTATTTATACTGGTTCTGCCAGATTTGCTGGGGCCGACTTCTCCTTCTGGATATGTGTCTGTTCAGTATATTATTATTATTTCT
>ML793219.1:353283-366634 GCA_009831015.1 Picea engelmannii | reverse complement strand
TTGTTGAGCCTTCATAAAGAGGTTGACGTGACTTCTTGAGTATAGGATCAACATCATGACTATCATCCTCGTTGTCCTCGTCCATTGGAGCAAATGTGTCTTGGATCAATCTATGTATCTCATCTTTCTTATTTGAATCACTAACGTTATCTCCATCGATATCATCATTAATAACTTGATCAACAGCTTCAATATTGTGATCTTTAAGTTCATCACCCTATAAAGGAGTATTTCTGCTAGTATTTGGCAAATAACTCTCTGGATATTGACATTTTGGGGGCATCGTCTATATATTTAAAAACAACGTAGAAAAGTTAGTGTGTATAGAAAATATAAAAATCTTGATAAGAAATATTAATAAAATTCATGACATGATGACTATTACAGAGAATACATTAAATATTGAATCCTCTTACCAAGGGATGATATTCATAACCCCCTTTAGCGTGCCCCTTATCCCTACAATGTCTTTCAACTGTTGTTTTTAAAAGTCTTTTTCTTTGCAAACCCCTGCAATCATAGCAAGGGAAATAACATTTTCCATCACCCCTCACCTCTAATGCCTCTCTTAACCGAGCAAGCTTCCTATCATTTTCATTCATAGTGACAAATATTTGTACTGACAAGTAATTGTCTTATCTACACCATACCAAACAGTAAGTTGCCAATTTTTTATATTTTAGCTACTCCTTTCGATTATGATATGTTTATTTACAGTGACCTACAATCCTCACAATTATTTCTTCTAAGACATTTCGACATGTTTTTTAGTTTTTTATTATCGATTAACTATTAAGATCGATATGCTTCAATTTGTACTTTAGAGTAGTGTGTATTGAATCGCCATGGAAAATAATTGCAGACCATTTAATGAAAGTGGTCAAAATTTCTTAAACTTGAGTCACTCGACACCATACATTAGCCTCTGAGTTGTTTTGTAGAAAAAATGTCAATCTTTGAAATTCACCACTAAAAAAAGAATGCCATCCACTTGTCATCCACAATTGGATTTGGTTGGTTTAAATTATGACGTGTTGATTTGCAACTACATACAATGGTCACAATTTTATGCTACATACAGTGGTCACAATTTTATTTTTTAAGACACTTTGGCATGTTTTCATTTTTCATTGCCTGACTAGTAGATTTCATCATGTTATCATAGATTTCATCATGAATTTTTTATATTTTAGCTACTCCTTATTAATAGTGTATAAAAAAGTTACATCAACTACAAACTAGAATTAATCACTACATCTAGAATTGTGTGTGATTATAAAAAATTGAGAGAAACAACATCACATAAGAATACAACGTTATATGACTAACCTAACCTAATACTAGACTAAAAATATGACATTAATATATATAGGCACAACATCATAGAAACACAAAAGTTAGAGAGCTAACAAGGTTGCTAAGGAATAGGATTAGACCTAAGAGCATTTTTTTTCCATTTTCTATTTCAAACATTAGTCCAACCGATAAAGTTGTTATGAGTTGGTGGTTTTGTAATAAGGATTAAATTTACATAAGGAATTGTAGGCCCATGAAATTAATCTAGATTGAATATAATGACATTCGTTTTTAATGTTTGAATTGACTTATTGATAGAGTAATTTTCCCTCTTCTTAAAATACATCTTCGGAAAATAATTTTCTTAACATTTCACATGAATTTCCATAGAATATACTAACTAGATCCAACAACCAATGACATAAATATTTTGAAATATGGTACTGCACATATAATATATTATCAAGGAAAAAACAAGTTACGTGAAATTTCATTTGAACAAAAATTTACAAGTTAAATGAGTACATAAATAAAAAAAACATACTAACCTTGAAAGTTCAAAATCCAAGCTATGTAGATCGAGAATTGGATTTGTTCAACCAGTGGGTAACGGAAAAATAAACAGCTCAAACAAAATCCACGAACAATGTCGCAACTATAGAAAATGTGTCGCAAAGTCTCTTAAAGTCAGGTATATAGAGATCGACTATCGTCGATATAGCGACAAAAGTGCCTAAGTTGACCCGCAAAAAGTCAACTAGTCGTTGCAAGCCACATGTGTTGACAGATTTTCTTTGAGGTATGCAATAATCATCACTATAGCGACGAACTTTCATGGCAATAGCGACGAAAATCCCACCCAATTTAAAATAAAAATGAAAATAATTGAAACGCGGAAAAATTATGTGGAATAATCCACCCATATGTACTAGTGTTGGATTGTCTTGCCGAGGTGAGGTAGTGAATCTCAAGGCCCGAGAGGCTGGGGGTGGTATGACTATGGAGGAGTACAATTCCACCCACTGTGTTGCAGACACAGATAAAGTAGTGATCCAACTCCCAATTAGGGTGATCAAGAACCTGAGCTTAAATATCTTCGTTCTTGTACTCACACAGATTTCAAGGTCAGCCTCGTTACACTAGGCATCAAGTCCGCTCATGTTCTATGCGGTGGAGTCTTTAAGACCCACTATTTATGACTGGTGTACCTCACTACTGGCTAACATGAATAACCAGTTGATGGATTGCAAACAAGGGAAAATGAGGAATTTCATATTTGCATCCATTCTTCGTAGTTTTTTCTTTAAGAAAGGTCCAGGCTTGAGCCCTAGAGTAGATATTACTCCACATGGACAGCGTGATCCATTCATGTCACGGTGGAACGATGTGATGAGGCGGCTAGGAGGAGGTAGGGTGCCAACTCCCTACAATGATGAGTTATTTTTATGGTGGCACTGACATGTCATAGCCATTGACGAATACCCTTAAGGTGGGATCGACTATTGAGGGGGTCCGAACATTCCTTTTCCACTAGGTTCCGCCTACGACAATATTGATAAGAAATCTTTTTATATATTTAATTTTTTGTGTTTTTCAATAAAAATAAAAAAACGCGAATATTTTTGTATGGTATCAATTATTAACAATTGCTTTGTTATGTAGATGTAGGTCTGCGACAAACAGAGGGATTCCCATGACATCGATGGAGGGGTCGAGGAGATTAGCAAGGGGGTGGAGATGTGAAGAGAGTGCTACAAAATGTGTCGGGGAACCTATCTCGATTGACGCACAAGATTCCCATGGTTCAAGTAGAGGATCTTCCAGAGGTGGTGCATCGACGGGTGGTAGGTGTACCCCGTGCGTGGGTGTGACTCTTTCAACGTCTCACAAACGTCGTAGTGTGCTATCATGATACACATCCGACACCACATGCATAGATTGCATGGTCATATTATATACTGGCCATATATGTATTTTGAGGGTGTGAGCCCCATTTTGTACTATGACACCATATTTTTTTGAACTCGAAAGGATGAAATATAAAAAAAATTGGTCTTCAACTTTACTTATATATGTTACAATGTGTAAATGCATGAATGTGTTTTCTTTGCTTAGTTATGTGACAAATTCCAATCTAAAATATAATTAGTATATTCATCGGATACATGATTATAACTTCTATGTATGTGATTATAAGTAAGAAAATCAAAGTATCGTTCTAAAAGTTGTACTCGTAGGAATCGTCGGAGTAGAGTAGGATTTTGCACACGGTAAATGTCGTTCAATTGACATACGACTAACTCGGAGTCCAGAAAAACCTCCAAAGATGAAAAAAACCCATGTGAAATGGTGTCACGTAATAGCTCTATAATGGCGCTATACTTAGCCACATTATTCATTGATGGCTCTAGATGAACGCCACCTGAAGATACCAGTTGGCCCTCGGGTGAGTAAATGACCCAAGCGACAGAAGCCATGCTTCAAGTATGATGACTAGCACCGTATGAAAATCCTAAGTAAAATAAAGACTCCATTGACATCTTCCAACCAAGGGAAAACTTGGTAAGCAAGCCAATGACACAAAGGAAAATATGTATATACACTAAGATACACTAGTATACAAAAGGTCACGCCCAAGCTTGAGGACTCAAGCGTAATACCTTTTAAGATAGAGCCTATTTCTGGGCTCATCCAACATATTCCCTTCATAATGTTCCAATTCATATGTTCCTTTCTCTAAGACACGTCACACGATATAAGGATCATGCCACATGGTGTTGAACTTTCCTACCCCCAATGGTTCTTTGTCTTGGTCATAAAGGAGAACCGAGTCACCCTCAGCGTACTATCAAGGACAAACAAATTTATCATAGTGAACCTTAACACGTCGTTTATTCACTTTGATAGTTGTAGAGGCCTCTCGACGCTTCTCATCAAGATGCTCCAGGTGTACGAGGCATTCTTCAAGATCAAATGTGTCAGGTAGGAGCTCAATTTCCAACTTAAGGGAAGGGATTTCACATTTAATCAAAAGAATTGACTCCACACCACATACTAACTTAAAATGAGATAAACTAGTGGAAGTATTTACCGAGGTTCGATATGCCCAAAGTACAGGGTAAAGCATCAAATTCTAGTATTTACTCGGGCTGACATTTTTTGGCAAGATGGTCTTGAGAGATTTATTCATTGCCTCTACTTGTCCATTTTTTTAGGGATAGTAAGGGGAAGAATGACCATGATTAAACCTTAGTTTTGATGCTAACTCTTTCATCATTTCATTTTGAAAGTGAATTCCATGATTAGTAAAAATATCTGTAGGGATTATGAACCGGGTTATAATTTGATTGAATACAAAGAATGTTGTAGTCTTACCATCATATTTAATAGTAGGAATGGCCTCTTCCCATTTAGTAAAGTAATCCACAACCAGGATAATATGCTAGTGCCCCCTAGTCAAGGTTGGGTTGTTGTCCATAAAATCTACCCCCCACTCAGTGAAGCGACCAACAATGACAACTGGGTGAAGAGGGGTTGGGTGCGAGCCTATTTTCCAAGCGAACACCTGGCAAAGGTGACACTTCTTGACCGCTTCAGCACAATCTTTAAAAATTGATGGCATGTTGGCACAGGGTAGACCCAGGGTTCAACTCTAACAGCACACCAACAAGCCCTAACTATTGGCCCTTTCGGCAACACCTACAGAGCAGATGCAGTCTCACCTGAAGTAGCAATAGGGGGTTGCAGGACACAGGTGTCTACAACTAGAGGAAATGAAAAGTGGATCCAGGGAAACAACACACATCCACCTAGCTATTCTTTACCATGCTTAAGCTTACTTCACAGGTTATATCTCAGATATAACACAACAATGCAATAACAATATAACAAAAAGAAAATAACACAACATCCATCACACAGGACAACAAGATATACGTGGTTCACCCTCTCCCTAAGGCTACATCCATAGAACTGTGTTTCTTGATATATTAAATGGAAACATATAGTTCTATCTACGCACTTAGCTACATATCTCTCTCTCTTTCCTTCTTTTTCTCTCCCCTCCCTACGCACCCAGCTGCAGGGTTTGATCTTCACACCCAGCTGAAGATCTTACAGACTCGATAATGCTCTTGCAACACAATGCTTCTCTCTCGACAATGGAAAAAATCAACAAACATTAACCATAACAACATGAGCCAACACATCCCAGGTCGCCTAGTCCTTTATTTATACATTACCTAACTCTTGGACACCCTTAGACCGAAGCCTAAGTGTCAAAACCCTAAATACCGAAACCCTAGGTGTTTAAACCCTAGGTCAACTTGATCGATGTTATAAGGGCTTTGCCAACCTGTCCTTCCTTCTTTCCCGCAAGGTGCTCCAAAGCATCCATCAGTGGATTTTTCCACTTGTTGAGTTGTCCAAGATCTATATTCTTTGATGTTCTATCTTCCTTTATCTTCTCTTTCAACGGCTAGATTTCCCTTACTTCGCTCCTTATTTTCTGCTTCTTTGACCACTTCGACCCATTCTCAGTTAATGTGCCTTCCATGTAGTTCACACTTTTCTCCTCTTCCTTACTCTTCGCTTCCTTCCATAACCAAGGGCCAACAAGCCCCCAACACTCACTTGTGACTCGTCCCGAGTCACTACAGGGTTCAACCTTCAATATCACTTCGACTACAGATTGTGTGGAGTAGCCTTTGCTTTCTGCTCTGTCCATCCCTTCCTTGTGAATACTGTCTTTTTTGTGTCTGGTACCCAGTTTCAACTGCACCTGGTACCTAGACCCTTCTTCCTTTGCTTTTAGTGAGAGCTGTGAGGTAGTTGGTTGTCATAATACAATTTCAATCGGCTCCCATTTACCAAACCTTCCTTCCATTCTCCATTTAGATTCTTCAAGTGCACAGCTCCACCTTCTGTAACATAAGAAAATTCAAATGGTCCTAGCCAGTGTGTCCTGAACTTCCCTGGATGCTTCATGAACTTGTTGTCATATACCAATACCAGATCTCCTTGCTCAAATGCTTTCTTCTTGATATGTCTGTCATGGTAGGCCTTCTCTCATTCCTTCTGTACCTGCTAATGAAATCCTGCAATAAACATGTCTTCCTCTAGTTCTACCAACTACGAGAGCCTCTCTTGAACATCCCCAGTGTCATCCATATATGTAAATGTTGCAATTCTTAAACTAGGAACCAAATATTCCATGGGTACCACTGCTTCTAGGCCATAAACTAACTTAAAAGGAGTCTGCATTGTCAGCTTTTTGCAAGTGGTTCGATAAGCCCATAACACTGTTGGCACTCTCAAATCCCAATCATCTCTATTCACACTGCAAATCTTTGTCAGTGTTGTCTCCAAGATCTTATTGAAATCTTTGACTATATTGTTCTCTTGTGGATGGTATGGCGTGCTCTTCTGATGGAGGACTTCAAATTCCTTATTCAAGGCGTCAATAGTCTTATTAATAAAATGTGTACCTTGATCACTCATAAGGATCTTTGCGCATCCAAATATGGTTATGATATCATCAAATATGAACCACGCAGTTGCAGTTGCACTACAGTCCTTAACTGCTCTTGCTTCTGCCCATCTAGTCAAATACTTTGTCGCAATGATGATGTATCGAGCTCCTGTGCGCTTTCTTGGTGGGTCGATAGGTCCCACAAAATCAATGGCCCATTTTTCAAATAATTTTAATGTTAACTGAGGTGCTAAAGGCATCTCATCTCTTCTGGAAGGTTTCCCAACTCTTTTCCATACATCGCAGGCTCTGTAGTATTCCTTAGCATCCTTGTGTAAAGTGGGCCACCAGAGCCCAGCTCTGAGCATATTTTGTGATGTTTCTTTCCCTCCATAGTGTCCTTCTGCGATGCCTTCATGTGCTTCTACCAAAATTAGTGGTCTTTCTGCATCCATAACACATCTCCTCAAGATCTCATCAGGTCCCATCTTATATAGTTGTCCAACTATAAGTGAAAAATCTGCAGCACGAACTACCAGTTGTTTCTTCGGAACAATTGTATACTCGCGGGGTGCCATTCATGTAGATAGGTACTGGACTATCTCGATGAAGTGATCATCAACCTTTTTGATGGCCAACAACTGTGCATCTAGTAGTGTATCCTCCAAACTGGTAGGTTCCTCTCCATGTTCTAACCTAGACAAGTGGTCAGGTCCCTTGTTCATTCTTCCTGGCTTGACGACAATCTCAAAATAATATTCCTAGAATAGCAGTAGTCATCTACATATTCTTCCCCCCAACACTGGCTTTTTCACTAAGTATTTCAATCAGAGTGATCACTAAACTTCTTAAAGTGTCCTCCCAACAAGTAGTGTCGAAATTTTTGTAGTGCATACACCATAGCTAAACCTTCTCTTTTAGTGGTAGTGTAATTTATATCAGCTATAGAGAGCTTCCTGCTAGCAAAGGCTAGAGGGTGGTCAATATCTTCTACTCCAGGTTGTGCTAACACTTCTCCTAATGCAATAGATGAAGCATCGGCATGGACGTGGAATTCCTTGCTCCAATCTGGGAAAACCAGAATAGGTGCAGTAACCATTTTCTGCTTTAGTGTGTCGAAGCTCTGTTGGCATTCCTCTGACCATTGAAACTTTCAATCTTTCTTTAAAATATTTTTCATGGGTGTTTTTATCTGTGCATAGCCCTTGATGAACTTTATGTAGTATTCAGTGTGCCCCAATGCAGTGCGTAGTTGTCTAACCGAAGTAGGGAGAGGTAGATCGACAATGATGGCAATCTTGGAAGGGTCTACCAACAATCCATGCTTACACACAATATGCCCTAGCATCACTCCAAAGGGTGAAAAGAAAATACATTTTTTTTAATTCAGGGCAATCTGACATTGCCTACATTTATCTAACATCAGTCTTAAACATTCGATAAGGCCTTTCAATAAGCTAAAAACAATTCAATCATCAAAATAGGCTTCCAAAAATTTATGTAAAAATTCATTGAATGCTTCGACCACCACCTTGGAAAATATGGTTGGTGCATTCTTCAAACCAAAGGGCATCATTGTGTATTGAAAAGAACCCCATTATGTCACAAATTTGGTCTTATGCTTGTCTTCCTTACCAATCCTGATCTGATGGTAAACTGAAAATCCATCTGTGAATGAGAAGACCTCTTGTCCTCCTACATTATCTAACACTTCATCGATAAAGGGTGTGGGGAATGGATCATGTAAGCATGCATCATTCAGTTTCCTTAAATATACACAGATTTTGATCGCTCCTGTCTTCTTATCTTGGACCGCCATAGGGCTAATCCATTATGATTCTTCAACAGGTTCTATGATTCTTACTTCCAACATTCTGTCTAGTTCGACCCTAACTTTTTGCTTGTACTTTGGATTCAGTCTGTAGGGTATCTGCTTGACTGGCCTTGCATCTAGTTTCAAGGGGATCTTCAATGGGGATGATTTTAGGAGCTAAATTTTACTCATGGGCTAATTTTCTATCGTTTTTCCAAAAATGAGATTCGCTATTTTAAAAATGATTCGCCCAAATTCTATAGGATAAAATTATTTTACCTTAAAAATCGCCAAAATTTTATAAAAACTACATAAAATACTTAGAAATTTGAATATTTTTACAAAAATGTTGCCAAACATTTATAGTTGACATATGAAGGATTAGTAATATTCCCCAAGGTTTCTACATTTTAAAATAAATCTCCATCCTTAAAATCATCTTGATTCTTCATTTCTCCCATGGGCCCTTTAATTCCCTTCATATCGGTTAACTTAGTTGGGAACAAGTCCTAATATTCATGCAGTAATTCGGTAATATTATCAATAGTGGCATCATCCCAATAATATCCAACGTTTGCCAACTTAGGTGTCTGCTTTGATCCAATATTAACTTTCTTGATTTTGATTGGCTTCTCAATGAAAGGTAGTTCAACCCCTGGCCCTTCTATGTCTCTCTGTCCTTCAGTTTTTGCGATGTTCACATCCCTAGGATCATCATCTTCATTAGCATTGATATTGTAGCAACCTTTAATTTCTTAAAAGGTGCAGTCCATTCATCTTCCTCTTGCTCAACAGGGAGGTTAGGTGCCTCCTCAAAGACTTTCTGTCTTACAACTTGTAAAGCCTGATCTACTGTGGTGTACTGACTTTCAAATAAAAATGTAGCTATAAAGTCCTGGGTCATACCGTACCAATATGAAGTGGTGAGGCACGGTTCTTCTTGAATATACCAGTTGATAGGCGTTGTGTCCAAAGTGTTAATGAATTTATGCACCCACTGTTCTTTAGGAATATTTCCCCATGCCTCCTCACAACTTCGCACATGGTCCTTCGGACAGCTCTGACCTGTGTATTGAACTTCGCACCCTTCGACTTGTTCTGAAAAATGCACTATCATCAAAGTGTGACATTGTACCCACTCCGCGATGTTCTTATTGTGTTCCCCACCATCTTGTTGGCGTTGCTTTCAAGGCTTCATCCAGTGCCAACAACCTATGTTGTACTGGTACAATTTCTTTAAATTCCAATAAGAATGTTTCTAAATGATTTAAACCATCAAATGTGGGTAGATTACTTACTTTTGTTCCAATCCAGTGAACTTCCCTAGTCAATCTAGCACACCTCCATGTAGAGACTTCATACATTTTGTTCTACCAATTCTCGAGTGCTTTTTCTGAGTCTGATAAACATGCGCTTTCACTTTGCCAACTAAAATTCCTGTATGTTGTAGGATTAATGTCATCCTGTTGTCTGGCTATCAATTTGTATGTATTCTCTAGTTAATAAGCATGGTCTTCTTCTCTGATAGGTTATGTTTATATGTGACCTTCATCAGGATCAAGAGCTACAATGACCCTAAGGCCATCACCTCTGAATGTTATTCTTCTTTTCTTTAGGTAAAAAACAGTCGAATTGTTGAAATCCCAATCAATGCCTAACATCGCAGGATATGAACACCTATCATCAACTATCTCAATCACCTTGAAGTCCGCAAACATCCTTACCCCGTTGATGTCCATAGGTACATGCTCCAGTCTTCCAAAGGTGCTTACTGCATGCTGATTAGCCATCCTGAGCATGATAGGGGAGTAAATCAACTTCGGTTTTCCCATCAGTGCCCAGGTCTACTTCGTCATAACATTGACTTCTGATCCCAATTCGAGGACCACATAATCTATGTCGTAGTCTCCAATCTGAACATTGAGGTGTAGTTCCTTATTTTTTTTCCTCTTCCTAGATACTTGGTTCACAACCCTACTCAGCATAGGGTCTATTCTTCCTATCTTGTACTATCTGATCAAGTGTTGTAGTTCTTATATGGCTCTTTCATCCTTAATCAAATTAATGCAAGTACATAAGAATTCCATAAGATTGATTACCTCTTTTCCTTCTCCAGGTGATGCAGACTGATCAAATTCCAGAGGCATCCCACATTCTCTCACTTTTGTTCGTGCCTTCGATGAAGAATCATGTTCTCCTCCAAATTCTCTTCTTGCCTCTTCAAAAGTCTACTTGTCCTTCCTTGGATCAAACAATTATGTCTTCTCTGTAGCTCTTTTGATTCTTCATCCCTCTATGGTCGTTTCTGGAGTCACCCTATCTTCTCCCGTAGCAGCACCTCCTCTCATGATAACAACAACTCTGGGATCCTCTCCGAAAGATTCAAATGATATTAATTGGACTTGTCGATTTCCTCCTTGTCTCTCCTGAAGTTTTGCTAACAATGCTGGGCAATCCTCAATAACATGTTCAAATGAGTTGCAGTAGCTGCAAGTGGTACAACGGTTCTGACAGTCCCTTGCCAAATGACCCGGATGGGCGTAGTTATAACAAATGATCTGACCTCGACCTCGACCCATGCCTCCTCCTCGTCCTCTTCCTCTAAATCCACTGCGAGGGTTGAAGTTTCCTCTTCCTGGGGAATTAAACTACGTAGTATTTCCCTCTTGCTGTAATTCTCCCTGAATCCTATATATATCTCTTGACCTTTCATGCAAGAGGGCATAAGCCCTACAATCCTTCTCATCATGCTCCAAAGATTTATAGAATGTGAAGTAAAGGTTGGTATGTGTCTGGACATATTTCTACATGTAATAACATTCATCAGGGCGATGTTTATTTCTACATACCTCAAACCAGGGTAGAGTAACCTGCTTCAAAGGGCTCGGATCTCCAAAGGCTAAGTACTCATTAAATAGGGGACAATTCTCCTTGTCATGGCCCTCTGATTTACATATGATGCACCAGATGTCTTCTCTTTTATCTTTTCCCTTTTCTTTCTTCATATCTTCGACCTGTAGAGATAATCTAGTTAGATGACTCAAAATTTGACTCATACTTGAGCTAGATTCTCCCATAGGGGTTGATTCTAGTTTCATGGTGATCTCCAGTGCCTTAGCCTGTGAAGTGACCTTATGTTGCATCAGATGAACTCTGATGTGTGGTAAGAGGGAAACAATGAACCATTCCTTATTCTGTTCATCTAGAATATGAAAACTCAAATGGCCTGTCAAGGTCTTAAAACTCTGATCAAACTCCCAAACAGGTTCAGATACTCTCTGCTTGATTTCTTTCAGTTCTGTAATGCACTATGACTCTGACTTGGGTTTCTTGAATTCTCACTCAACACAGTCTTGATATCGTTTGGCGATTTAGGTTGTACAGTCCCTTTAACAAACTTCATGTACCAGCTCAGTGCGTGATCTCTCAAGGTAGTATTAAACTGATCTCTCTTAACAACTTCGTCATTGACTTGATTAATACTCCATACAGCTTCGCATAAGAACCAATGTTGATCATGATCTTCGGATCCATCTCCTCTAAAAATTGGTAGCCTCATTTCATCTGCCATAGATCTTCCTAGGTTTCTTGACTGAGTATGTACTGACATGTTGGTAACAGTGCTCTACTCTGGTTACTTAATGCTGCTAAAACAATTGGGGAAGTAGTAGTACTTACTTCAACGGTAGGCTCAGTCCTTAAAGTTTCTGATTCTTCTCGGCGAGGTTATTCAGTCTTCCTCTCCTCTGCCCTAGAAGACTATGAATGTTCCTCGTTCAATAAATATTCTTCTTCTCCACTATAGAACCCTTTGTCCTGTGTCAGTGGCTTGCGACTCTGCTCAAACAGGTTCACCAGAGGAACCTCTCTAAAGGTTCTCCCACTGCATGTATGCCCGACCTCTGTGTCGTTGTCACTGTCTAAGTTCTTGAACATTAGATTTTCAATCTGACCGATCACTGTATCTTCAATATGTTCTTCTCATGCAATAACATCTTGATCTTTCACTTCAAAAAGTGTAAAAATTTTCCTCTAGGTCCTTTAAAGAAATATCTCTCTGCTTGGCTATATGACTCTACTCTGTCAGTAGAAAACTCACTAATGTAACCTCCAATAGTGTTATCAAACCAGTGATCTACTTCTCTTGACACGACGTTATCAACTTTCTTGACCTTCTTGATCAGTACTGACGTCCAAACCATAGGTGGTCTAGATCTGATTTCAAAATGGGTATCTACTAATCTGGCTAACCACTCATATAACTCTGTATGAACTGCTCCAAAGAAAATTTTGTGTGTGTCGGTAAAAATGTAACTTCCCAACCAGTCTTTTGCACTAATATTAGGGTTCTTGTTCTGAGCTTCGACGAAGTCCTTCTCTTGTTCTTCTATCCACTTCTAAATCTTTGTCTTCGATGGAAACCACCTTGACATTCCCTCAAGAAGATCTTGATCCCAGCATAGAAACCATTTTTTGGCACAGGGGCAGAACCAGGGTTCAAATCTAACAGTGCACCAACAAGCCCTAACTATTGTCCCTTTCGGAAACACCTGCGAAGCAGTTGCAGTCTCACCCGAAGTAGCAATATGGGGTTGCAGGACACAGGTGTCTACAACCAGAGGAAATGAAAAGTGGATCCAGGGAAACAACACACAGCCACCTAGCTATTCTTTACCATGCTTAAGCTTACTTCGCAGGTTATATCTCATATCTAACACAACAATGCAATAACAGTATAACAGAAAGCAAATAACACATCAACCATCACACAT
>ML793219.1:293830-305317 GCA_009831015.1 Picea engelmannii | reverse complement strand
TTGCCTCTGGAAACCCCAAGTTTGCCTTGCATTCGGGAAACCCCAAGGTTTTTTCCCACTGCACCCATGTCACTGGCTCTTTTGGTTTTGTTGGTTGGGTGCTCCTCTTGCCAACACGGTTTGCCTTTAGGTGCTCCTCTTGCGAACTTTATGCAACATGAAACTTTATGCAACATGCAACTTATGCAACAATGCAACTTATGCAACTATGGAACTTATGCAACTTATGCAACTATGCAAGTTATGCAAATTTATGCAACTACACAACTTTATCCAACATACAACTATGGAACTTATGAAACTTTATGAAACTATGCAACTTATGCAACTTTATGCAACTATGAAACTATGCAACTTTATGCAACTTTATGCAACAATGCAACTTATGCAACTTTATGCAACTTTATGCAACATGAAACTTATGCAACAATGTAACTATATGAAACTATGCAACTATATGCAACTTATGCAACTATGCAACTATATGCAACTATGCAACTTATGCAACTACATGCAACTATGCAACTATATGGAACTATATGCAACTTTATGCAACAATGCAAGTTATGCAACTATATGCAACTTATGCAAATTTATGCAACAATGCAAGTTATGCAACTATATGCAACTTATGCAACTATATGCAACTATATTATGCAACTATGCAACTATATGCAACTATATGCAACTATGCAACTATATGAAACTTATGCAACTATAGGCAATTATATGCAACTTATGCAACTATATGCAACTATGCAAGTATATGAAACTATATGCAATTGTGCAACTATATGCAACTTATGCAACTATGCAACTATATGAAACTATAAAAGAGAAGACTCACACCCCAAAGAATACCAAGATAACAATAATGGGATGCCAATTATGATATGAATCAAGTAAACAAGGATCCCAATAAGTTTGTTACATATAATAGAATCAAGTATATTCTCCAAGCAAAACATGGGTTCCCTAAATATTTTCTGGCTAACTTATCTTCTCATTTTTTCGAGTGTTGGTACCACAAACTTATATTCTCATGATAACTTATCTTCTTGTTTGAACCAGTGTAGGTACCACCAAATAGGTATCTGTCGGATCTATCTTCCTCAAGTGATGATCAAGATATACTAAGAGAGGTTGAAAGTGAGACATGTTGTACTGGATCTATCGGTTCTAGATCAACTAGGTCTGAAAAGGTAAGGAAAAAATTTCGTATACACATGCAATTTTTTATTGCCAACGGAGGGTCATGTAATTATGATGCTGAGAGCATAGGTGACATTGATTTTCCCTTGAGGTATAGTCATCTAGTGCTACGATGGGCACCTAAGGAGCTACCTGAAGTGGACACATATTTCTTCTTCAGTGGGAGGATGTATCACATTGCTCCTTCGTCCTTACATGGATTGGGGTTATTTTCCATGGATGGCATAAAGGTCAGCTATGAAAATGTAACTAAATTGATGGAGTATGTCAAACCATTATACAAATACAATCATTGGTTGATGTTGGTCTGATATACGCGAAGTATGCAGAGATACAGAGTTGCCACAAATTATATACAACTAGTAGATAAAAATCAAAATAAAGGGGAAACTATGTATATTGATGGAAGGCCAAAAGCTATTGGAAACATTGTGGGCTTTATAAATAGTACACGACCAATGGCAAAAACTAAGAAACTGAATTGCATATTTGAGGGACTGTTGACGATTGAAAAAGTCAACGTGATTTCGCCCGCAAAATGCTGCTAAAGCCTATTATTATATAAGACTAAATAATGCTAGTAGGTGGGATCCCCTTGAAGTTTTGAAGATCAGATCTGTTCATTTCCATTGTTATGATGATGTGCTATAGAGGTTTACATGGTTAATAAGCATATTGTTGTTATTGATATGAATTGAGTTTTCGTGATGATATCCCTCCATGTGACTACAACATGCTATTCATTAATGGTGATTGTTCCTATTGCACCTGCATAACAAACATATTAATAAAGTTACGTTAAGGGCATTTTTAAAGAATGCAAGGTATTACAACGAGTGCAAAGGAACCTAGTTCTGCAATGCTACATGCATAAATATTTGTTGGTTATTGTTAACTTTAGTTACAAGGAAATGGCTATAAAAATTGTGTAATTACTTTTTTTTTTATATGCATATGGTGGAAATTTTGGTGGCGCACTTTGGCAAGGTGACGATGCAATGGTTATGCATTGATTAATGGAATCAATAGCTAATATACATATGTTATAACATGGGTGGTGAGTTCGGCAAAGTGAATGAAAATGGTTGATTTATTATGTGGATTTGGTTTATGCTATGGTTTAAATGTGTTGATATTATCGATGCCTTGGTTGATTAATGGTGTTAATGGAAGGCTCGTTGGCGTGTATTGTGGAGAAAATGAGATATGGGTGGAGGTGACAGTGCATTTACTGCACGTCACCTTTACCCTTCCCGTTGGCCACCACCCCAGTCGGACTATTGTTTGATCTTGCTGTTGTGTTCACGCTCCAGATTTTTAGCAGGGTGAAACCACTCGAACACCTCTTGTCTTAAGGATTTCGATTAATAGGTATGTCTCTTTTGGCCATTCTTGACTTTACTTTGGTTACAAAATGATTTTGGCTCAATTGTGTGGGTTTGTGTTTGTCCTAAGTGCTGCAACTGTGTGGAATTTTGGATTTGAATGGAAAATAGATGGTTCGACTTGTATCAATTTAAGTTCGTTGGATTGTTAGTCTTCCTGGGTGATAGTTATTTATTACCACTGCGTGTTGGTTGAAGGGTTTTGTTTAAAATCATGGCTGGATGATTGTCTTCACGGTTATTGGGTTTGATTAAGAGCCCTGTTTCCTTATTCAGCCTTGTCAAGGGACTGTCTCCCATCCACAAGCATCACAAGCCCTTGCGCGTACACCTTCGACCTCGAAGTCTCACTGAAGTTAGTTCCATTCCTACTGTGAAGGCTACTGTTAAAACCCTTAACCCTCTAGGCTGGGGTTGCATAGGGAAACTATCGAGATTTTCAAGTGGATTCAAGTCACTGTGGTCTATTACCTTGAATACGGGCTCACCCATGGGTCATATAGCCATCATGTTGTTTTAGTTTCTCGTCACTACCTCTGTGATAATGGCATGAGCCTGCATTGCTAATTTCACTTCTAAGGGTCACAGTCGCCAACCCGTTGTCAAAGAATCAATTTTTTTTTTTATGAAAATGCCTCTATCATTTTTGTTTTGGTTTGTGGATACACACCGTTATCACACTTGTTTGGTCTATTGCTTCCCTCACCACAGTGCCAAATTTTTTGTTATTATACAACCGTTAGAGTGGTGCTTATGATATTCAGATAATGGTTGGCATTAGTCCCAGGGGTTTGGTGTTGTCCACATATGTCACGTCCTATAGATGAGGTTTTGAGAATTAGAAGATTGGATTGGATATGTTTACTGCATCTTTTGGTAGAATACACTTGAATGTGTGCAACCTGGTCACTCACATGCGACTTAATAAATGGCCCAGAATGAAGTCTTTTGAATAATATCATGGTTATATATTGTTGTGTGGTTATGGTGGTATCCTTTTAGTTGTGCACCACGTATAATATGGATGGCTTGTTTTGTATGCCTAGTGATACTGCAGATTTCTAAGTGCATTCATCTTTTTGCAAATTGATCACTGTTGATATCAGTTGTGTGGGGTGTTTGGCTCAGTTTTAAGTCGCACTGAGATATTTGTTTCACAATGACATGATTACATTGCCTTGGAAATTTACTCCTGCATAGCCTGTGTCTAAATAGTGGCTGTTTGGTTGCATAGTCAATTATCACTTCAGTCATGGCATGCGAGGTTTTGATTATCTTGATTATTTTTACTACATATATATGTGGGAGCGAATATCACTACAAACCTTGATTGGATCTATTGCAGAAATAATGACTTAATTATTGTTTTGGAAATATGACTTTTAAATATAGATTGGAGAAATGTACGGTAGTAGTGGATGTTAATGATTACAGAATGGGAATGAGTGCTATTGTTGACTATTATAACATGCAGAATGTGCGAACAAAGGGGACATAACCTCTTACAAATTTTGTAAAATATTTACCTTTAATGATGGCACTGTGTTGGATATTTTATTATTGGACAATGAACTAGTTAAATACACAGGAATTATTGCTCAGTCATCTAATTGTTGATTGATGCATATTTTTATCACTGCAAAATATGTTATGGATTGCTTGATTAATCTTATGAAAAATAAACATTTTCTCCCCTTTCATTACCTCATTTTATGCTAACTACAACCCCCTCACATATCCCATATTCATTTGTTTCACCCCCTGTTCTGATATTAATCACAACTAAGAGAATTTTTGTGTTAAGATTGGGAAAAAGTGGCAGATTTTTGCGTGGGTCACAGTGAAGTTTATTGGTTTGCTTACATTTGATTTTTGTTATCATTAAGTAGTGACCATTTATCTCCCCTTTCATTATATCATATTTTCTCTAATTACAAACCCCTCATGTATCCCTGAACATTTTTTCCACCCCTCTGCTCATTAATTAACATTAGAACAATTTGTATGGATTGGATTGTATGAGCCTGATACATTCTGAGCCAAATCTATTTCGTATTTTTAAGGAGTTGTCATGCATGGTTATTTAAAAGACTATTTGCTAATTGATTAACATATGCAGGATGAGTTTTTTTTAGTCAGGGAAGCCATGGACGAGGGAACAAAGGTAGAGGTAACTGGAACCGAGGCCCAAGGAGGCCTAGATTCTCAATACATTTTGATGTTGATTCTAAAGAGCTGGGCCAATTGTTCCATGTTGGATTATTTAATTGGATTGGATAGGGAATAGTCCAACCGAGGCCTGAAAGGCCTCCCTTCCAAGCCCCTGGTATACCAGTACCTCCTCATGTCTCTTTACAGCCTGAAGTCCCAGAAAATGATGGGTGGCAGGAGATTGTCCACCCAACAGTCTCCCAACACTATGGCTGGCCAAACTTATCTTTGCCTTCTCCTCCACCTTTAAACCCCATTGTCCAAGCTGCCCCTAACCATTCTCCAGTGCAATATTCCCATGCCAGCAAGAGATTGAAGACTAAAGCCCACCATGAACTAGATAAAGGAAAGCCATCGCTGCCCCTTCCTCACCCTCTGTTGACTCTAACAAATCTGTGTCTTCATGGATGCATCTGAGGGATGATTGTTCCCATGTGATTAGTGAGATAAAGCCTAAAGGATCTGCCCAACTCAAGGCAATTTCAGGGAAATCAGGAGGTGACAACAACAACCAGGGAAGAGTTGCTTCACAGACTAGAAAATATGGGTTTTAAATTTTATGTTATTTATTATTTTATGACAGTGGACTCCATGGATTTTGGACAACAGTTTTTATTGTGGACAACGTGCTTTTTTTTGGACAACAAGTTTTATTTTTGGATACATGAGTATTAATTTGAAATAATTTCAAGTTCACGTGCTAAAATTGTCAAGGGAAAATATGTTTTGAAGGGAGATACAAGGGGTGTGTTTGCTTAAACAAATGGATTATGTTATGATGTGATGATTGTTGTCACTAGAGGAGTCACAAGGGGGTCCCACTTATTAGTTATTATTTAATTATGAACCTATTATGATTATTACTTTCCCCCCCTTCCTTAACTAAAGTTAGTTAAGGCCTTATGTTAGCTTAACTAATAAGTTAGTTCAACTACTCTAACCAATTCTAAATTGTTAAAAGCTGAACTAAGGGGAGGAACAAGAGGAGGAGAGAAGCACACAACATGCTAAGGTTTGCTCTTAGAGTTTATGTTGAGATAGTTCAGTTTTCATCCATTCATATATTCATCATAGCCTAATTCTCTTTTGTGATAGCAGGGTCTTATTGTAGACAACAATATTCAGGGCTGAATCAAATCATTCAGACACTTGCTCTTCAGAGGTGTTGATCTATCTTTGATAGTCTATGTAGACTTGTCTGCTTGTGAATTAACTTTCATGAGCGATAAAGGATATTGTGCAAAGTCGAGTGGGAAACAGTGTGTGGCAAGTTGATCCATATTTTAGAGTTCAGTTTTGGTTTTCTGTCAGAAGTCCTTTTGTATGTTCCATCAGGGATTTCTAAGTTTAACTTTGGTCCAAGATTTCTGTGTGAAGTTTTGTAAAGATAATGCTGACTCTTTGGTGAATTGGAATGGAATAAAGGATTGCTTTATGTCTCATGTATATTGATTATGATATTGGTGTCTTTATTTCTGTTCTTACATTTATTTCAACAACTAATATTTTCATAAAATATATATAAAAAAATGAATTTCCAACAAGTTTTTTGTCGATAAAAGACTAGCCTAAGCACTTGTAATTAATACTTGTGAGTTAGGTTACATTTTTTGTTGGCTATAAAAATAGGGTGATATTCCCGTCTACTTTACTTTAGCCAAGTAAAGTCTGAAAATGCTTGAGTAAGATCAATTCATATCTTTCCCTCAACATTTATTTGGTGACCGTACTGGGGAGATCTTCGATATCTCTCTGGTTAAATTTTATACTCGATTTTCATCGATACATATTTCTTTTATGTTTTGATTCTTTGACTATTTTTGCTATTCATGATTGTTCCTTTTGCAAGGAAACCCAACCTTGAACCCGATCTCCAAGACTAGACCAACATTGCTTTGAAAGTGTTTCATACTATTTTAGACATTGCTAGAACCCGTGTTGAGCTTATTCATTCTTGCGTTGCAATTGAAAGAGATATTAGTGTTCAAGAACAATTGGAAGCTAGACGTAGGCAGCCCAAAAATCAACAATAACTTTTTGTTTCTTCATTTTTGGCCTTTCTTTCATGTCATTAGATCCTCGTGCTTCTAGAAGAAGAAGAGGCTTGTCACCTGAAATCAATCCTATTGCTGAAATAAGAAGAAGAAACGTTGTGTTATCTACCCAACAAAGTGCTCAAAGGAGAACTTTATCTGATTTTTCCAACTCGTCTTTCTTTCCCTCATCTATCATCCACAAGATGGCATCTAGTGGTGGCTCTGGTGGCACTGGAAGTGCTCCATCTTCCAAATATTCATTGTCATCAGTGATTGGTAGCTTGTACAACCACCATATCCCCGTCCAATATACTACAAACCCCACCAAAGTCATTAAAAAGTATGGCCTTTTTCAGTTTGAAGAAGATGCCATGACCACACCATGGCATGTGTCCTCTCCTCTTAACCTAGCACCTGCTACTCACTCGCTTCCGAAGTTTAAGGAGCATTTGCCTAAGTTTCCAGGAAATAACACTGTCAGTACTAATGAACACCTAGTGTCATTTTTGAATGCTTGTCATAATATAGGGGCTAACGACAATGACACTTTCATGCGCTTGTTTGTCAATTCCTTGGAAGGAAAGGTTGTGGCCGAATTTTTTGACCTTCCTCCTAAGATCCCGTCTACTTGGGAGGAGTTAATTTATTGGTTCCGATCCACTTATGGGCAATCCAAAAGCCCCGCTAAGAAGTTAAGGGAGTATAATAACGTCACTTACAAAGATGGTGAAACCATCAGGTCTTTCAACTTGCATTTCACCAAGTTGTATAATCAAATCCCCGAACTTATCTACCCTCAGAACCAAGCCGCCTTCATGCATTACTACAATGCATTTCCTTCTCCTTACCATCACAGGCTTGAGGAAAATGCCATTGATAATATCAGTTCTGCTATGCACACTTGCTCAGAGTATGAGGAACAACTTAAATGAACTAGTATTCCCTAGGGAGAATCAGTTAGACAAACAAATATGTCCTCTCTCTTACAACTAGTACAATATATGAACAATCGTATGATAGATTTTGAGCGGAAAGGTATTTTCAACCCTCTCATCCATAGAGCTTCATCCTCTTCTACCCCTCCTTTTAGAAGTTTGATTGAGAATAATTTCCAGCCAAAGGCTATCCTGCCTCGGAGTTGGTGTAAATTTTGCGAGGAACACCACGAAGAAACCACATGTGAGGTGAGGAAGAGTGACAGAGACAAGATCTTTGGTAAAAGAACATAAGCCATTATCATTGTCCTAGATTTTTCCGAGCCAGAAGATGTCATGTTCATCAACACTAGAAGCAAAGCCTATGCCCCAAAAGGAAAATTCGACCCTCCTCACAGTTCTTCTAGCCTGAGTTCATCCTCAAATGTTGCTGCACCCCAGGCTCCTATAATTCCCAAGAGTCAAAAAATCACTCCTCCTCCTGCCTCTTCCAAATAAAATATCTTGAATCAATTGGCCAACATCAAAGCAGATGCAACTCTCCTAGACATGGTTGCCATCCTTGAACAACATATGCATATGAAACAATTCATGGAAGGAAAATCTTTCGTTGTAGCCAACCTTTCCAAAGAAGTAAGCGAAGAAGATTCTTCTGTAAATAAAGTAGGTGTACATAACTTTAGATACCCTGTAAAAAATACCCCTTTTTATATTTCTGTAAAGATCATGGATAAAATCACCCACTGTTGCCTCATTGATGGTGGTTTAGGCCCAAGTGTCATGTCAAAGATTATTATGGAAGATCTAGGCTTATCTTGTACAAATGAAAATGCCAGAAGCATGCTTTCCTATAATAGTCTGCAACAAATGACCATAGGCGATATTAAGGACGTGACATTGGTTTTATGCGCTCATCCCGAGATAAGGACAACCCTCAACATTTAGGTGATTGATATGCCTGTGAGCAATTATTCAATTATCTTGGGAAGAGATTAGAAAGCCCTAACGGGTGGATACCTCTCGCTCGACGAGACACATTTATCCATTCCTAGGAATGGTAAGAATATCATAGTTCTTAGAGAGGGAAGGATTTCACCCTACATAGAGAATGTTCCAAAATCCAACATAAACTATATCAAAGAAGACCTAGGAGTGTATTCCATATTCACTGAAGAGGATAATATTCCTCTAGAAAGAATTGATTTAGAGGATGAATTGTGGCGTATGCACTTCGATGGTTCACACTCAAATGAGGATAACAGGGCTAGTATTATCTTGGTTTCCCCTGCAGGAAAGAATCATAATCTGTCATATAGGCTAGAGTTTTCTTGCTCAAACGATGTCGCTGAATTTGAAGCTTTGATGCTAGGCATTGAGAGCGCCCTTAATCTTGGTTGTGTTCACCTTTCAGTGTTCGAAAATTCCGAGCTTGTTGTGAACCTGGTATGTAAGACATGCTCTCCTAGCAACAAGCTGATGGAACAATATTCCCAAACTGTTTGGGCACTTGTCTCGAATATCCTATCTTTTAGCATCACTCATGTTAGGAAGGAGTTGAATTCTATAGCTGATCAATTAGCTGTCTTCGCAGCCTCTCCTACTCAGCAGCTCTTGCCTCACTGGCCTGATTGTGATTTCCAACCTCTACATCGTTCATACATTTCTGAGAATGAAAAATTCTGGAAGGACATCCCTAACAATGAAAGCAATTGTGTTGTCATTCAAAATGAACTTCTCAAGCATGAGGATATTATATTTGTAGAAAATAATGAAATTATTGAAGGCTTGATTTCTCTTGAGAGTTCATTTTCATTGAGTGTTGGAGGCAATAAAGAAAAGGAAGAGGAGACACAATTGAAGGTGGTTGAAGCCATCTCCATGAACATTAGGGCACCTGGATCTTCATCGAATGTTAAAATAAATATTCAGGGTTCTGATAAAGAAGAAATTAAATCTGTTGAATTACTTAGTGGATTTCAAAGGGTTTTTGCTTGGTTTAATGCTGGTATTCATGGTTTTGATCTAGGTCTTGTTCAACATATTATGAAAGCAACCATGCAAAAGCAAAGACTTGTGAACTCTGCGCTAGAAGTAACCTTTCGAAGGGAGTTGAGGAATTCCTTAAGAACTGAAATGTTTTCTTTTGTCCACCCTGAAGGGGTTTCCAATTGGGAACCTCTTTTGAAGACCCCTGATAATTTTAGAACTTGCATTAGTCTTCAAACTTGCAAGCAATTATAAGAAATCCTTTCCCTCCTCTCCATATGGAAATGTTTCAACAACAAGTCGTAGAGTTATACTTGAATCCCTTACTTGACAGTTTCTTTGGTTACAATAAAATCAAGGTAGAAGGGGCAATTTATCACAAAACCACTTTCATTACTAATTGTGATACTATGTCTTATGATTGCCTTCCCTCTGGCTTACTTGATACAGGTATCTCCTTAAATTGACCTATACACACAACTTTCGATGAGTCAGTTAGTCTCTGGGCTTATCTTGATGATCTAATCATATCCGTCAAGGGGCTGATAGCTACATCATAATTTCAAGTGTTAGGCCATTTCTGGATTACTTTTGTCTTGGACACTAACTCAGAAATTTTAGAGGAATTACAAAGACAATGGTTTTCCCACACCATTAGCAGTCCTTGTTTGAAATATTGTGAGGGGCCAGCGTGAAAGATATTTTGCTAATGGAATTCTTCTGTATACTAGTAGTTGAGTTCTACTTACAAATTTTGTGTTTCTCTTCCACTTTACAACACTTTGATTTCTACTTTCTGAGTTGAATTTTATTTTCTTCTTCTGAATGGTTCTGTCTTTACTACTGTTGTTTTGATTTCTGCACTATTATTTCTATTGGATTTTTGGTCTTTATCATCTTTTAGAGTGTTTGAGTTAGGATGTTGGATCATGTTTGCCACAATGACACTCCTGCAAGCATTGTTAGTCAATAACAAACAAGCTTACATAGTTGTTATGATGTCGTCTCTAAAGGACCCTTGAAATTGCTAAATATTTCCACTGCTGTCTATAAGGAGTTGGTTATCCCCCGCTTCTTCTCACCTTTTCTTCATCTATTGAGAGTTTAATAAAAGATCTTGAAATTTTCCTCCTTTCAAGTTAAGAGAATATTCCAGTCAAATAATTATGCATACAGTGGTAAAACCCCTCATACTTCACACTTTTCATGAGTTGCTCCCAAATTCCTGGTCATCTTTCCATCAAATCCGCTCATTCCCCTCTGTTTCATAATCATTCGAGTTATGTCTTCTTGAGATTACTATTCTTGATCCATGAAAACATGAGTTCTAAGTTCCAATCTGTTAAAAAAAAATTTCCCCGTGGAGTCGCCAGTTTGTTGACGATTGAAAAAGTCAACATAATTTCGCCCGCAAAGTGTTGTTAAAGCCTATTATTATATTGTTAAGAACCAAATATCAATATAGCATAGAAAAACCTCAGAAAAAGTACTCAACACCTTGAAAAAGAGATAATTTCAGATAATAAGCCTCTTTGAGGGGGCAACCTCCTTTTACCCCACTTAAATTTTCAAGTACAAGATGATTCCAAATGAAAATGTCTCCTTGGTATTTATAGGAGACTAGGAGGTATAATTACAACTAATGGAATAAAGTAGACATAAATAAAATAACATTACTAATGTAATATGCCCCAATTAAGGGGTAATGAGCCAATATTAGGG
>ML793219.1:239052-270145 GCA_009831015.1 Picea engelmannii | reverse complement strand
GAATTTTTGTTTCAACAAGAATAAAATCCTTCTATGGGTTAACTAGAAGCAATATAGAGTGGAGGAGTTAACTTGTTCAAGCTGTCTTTTAATTCAAGCTTGCTCCCTTCATTTTATGCACCTTGATATAGAGTGGAGGAGTTAACTTGTTCCCTTCGCAAGTATTCTTTTAGTCTAAGCACCTATTGACCTGGAGTGGTGCACTGCTTAAGTGTATAATCTTCAAGTTTATCACCCCAAATTCATTCGACTATCAGGAGGGAAGAGGGGTGTTCCACAACAACCCCGGTTCAATTGAGAGGCCATTGCACATTAACAATAAATTTGGTCTTCTAAGGTATTTTTGTTGTTGTTGTGTATATCAACTATAATTTTTTTCTATCCAATAGATATCCCATTGTCATAGTACACCATGCTCAATAAAAGACTCACAATAGTTTTAGCTCATCCACTCTTTTGATTGCTTACTAGATTCGAAATATGTGACTTGCAAGTTTTGTTGAGATTATGTAAGCAATTTTCCTTTTCAACTTATGAGCATAAAACCCCAAGTATAAGAATGGATCAACGAATATGTTAGCCTCTAAAAATATTCCCATGTTCAAAAAGCATTCACAGACTTATTCAAAGATAACTATGCTTTTTACCATGGATTTTAGAAGTGTTATTTATTGATAATCATGTATTGTTTTCCCTTGAGAAAGTATGCACTACACATTCATCCATGTTGAATGGGGTTGATCATGTAGAGACCTTCCAATTACCATAAGAACAAGTAGTAACCCTTTGCATTCTACTATTGCCTATAATGGAATTGTTTCTAATTTGTAGCATTTGATTTAATGAAGGAACAAGTAACTCTTTGACTATGTTTTAATTTGATGTTTTTGTAATGGATTTATGCTTAAATGCACAAAAGAATAAAATGGACATAACATTTGGCTCTCTAAAAAATGATAAGTAAAAATAGCATCGAGCATTCATCTCTGATTTGTTTTCCATACACAGATAATTTTTTTCCTTTTGTTATTGCATTAGTGCTTTATACATCAGTGATTATTCACCACATTGTTGCCTGTCAATTTGAGGTATTTGTCAAGGAGTGCTTGCTCTGAGTATGGAGGATGGAACAATACATAGTTTTTGAGTTCTATCCATAGTTTTAGCCACATGGGTAATTGGTTTGTTTATTGAATTGAACTCATATTTAATGAACTACTGAAGCATCATCCTTTTAAAATACTGCATTTTGTGTATACCCTCACAAATATCTATATTGCCATCTTTGCAGGGCTATGGTTGTGCTTATTTCTCCACGACTTCAGCTCATACATGCACTGGAGATGGAAGTGCTATTGTTGCATGTGTCAGACTACCTCTACAGGTCATGTTTTTAATTTTAAATACTTGTGATGAAAAGATGATAAATACTGAATATACCATTTTTGGCTTGACTCAAAGCATTTTCCTTTTTTTTCAGGATCTTGAATTTGTCTAGTTTCATCCTATAGGAATATATGGTGCAGGTTGCCTCATCAATGAAAGTATTGACTTACAAATTCCCTAGGGGTTGTTTTGAAAATGCGAAGAAGAATCCATGGAAATCACCTCAACATGGGTTGGGGCCCACTTGGGGGATATATATCATACAAAATACTATGCGTAGTTATGTTTGTTATTGGGATATGGTCTCAAAGTGGACCCTATGC
This sequence comes from Picea engelmannii, assembly GCA_009831015.1. Lineage (NCBI taxonomy): Eukaryota > Viridiplantae > Streptophyta > Pinopsida > Pinales > Pinaceae > Picea > Picea engelmannii. Next base: position 268,436 of record ML793219.1, on the reverse strand, counting down.
TGGTGTATTTCTGTTAAGTGCTAGGTTAAAAGGCTCTGTTGATCTCAAGCATTGTGTTAAAGGTTTCTTCATATCCATCTTTACACATGTCACACTCTAAATATTGTGAGTGAATCTTTACTCATGTCATCTTTAGCTGATCTCAGTGCTCAATGATTTTTAAATAGATTCTATGTATTCTTTTATCTATGTTAATACAAGATAAGCATGGTGCACTACTTGGAGTTTATTTTTGATTTTTGAGATAGCTTTTCATCCACATGTTGGGAACTTTCTCTTGGCTGAATTTCTTGTTCATGGATGAGGATTAGACCCACGAAAAACAGGTTTAATCTTCTGGACAAATTTAGCATGCTTAAGGGGTTTTGAGGTGATGTTTCATGGAACATATTATGGGTCTTGAGATATTCTTGGATAATTTTTTGGATGGTTCCTCTCTCATATACAAGATAAGGAAATTTCAGAGAGATAAGGGGATTAGTTATTTTTTAGGCCTCCCGCTTCTTGCACTTGAACTTTAGTATTCCACATTCTACTCCCTCTCAAGTCATATTGGATGCTTGGTCCGAACAAGATTATTCAATAGTATACAACCCACCCACTGTAATTTAAAAAAAAAATCCATTCTTTTCCAACATATATACCTTGGATTCTGTTCGGCGTTCCCTTCCCCCGTTTCATGGGTATGCTAGTATTACTACATGACCATTACCTAGATTTTGAACCTTTTGGACATTGTTGCAACTCTTTCTCCAATACTAGCACAATCAAATTGTTTGATTGTAACATATATGGGTTCTACATATGTGCCCATGTCTCAATAACTTGATAAGAAAACATATATTAGGCCCATGAATTCTCTCCTAACCTTGGAATTATAGAAAGAAGGGTTATCTTTGATCAATAATTGTTCCTTTACTTTGTAGGTTGACTGATCGACATAGCCTCAAACTATCTATATTCAAGTGCATATACACGTTCCTTTTGTTGGACACACCGAATACACTAAGAGGGGGGGGGTGAACAGTGTAGAGATATTTTTCCCAAAACTTCCCTCTTACACAAAACTCATTAGTTAGCAATCACCATTTACTCATTTACTTATTGTTGTCATTTATAACTAGTTAAATGTGAGCATATATCAACAATATATCATCAACAAGTCATCACAACAAGGAACACATGGATCACAAGATATATGTACAATTTTCCTTTTATTACAGAGTTCAACCCTTGGGTTTATTAGCAACAACTGAATAGACTACAACTCCACAAGAGCACCAGCTCTATAATGCAAGACTCAGCTTACACACTCAACACCAACCGAGATGAGGCAACAATCCTCAACACATATCAATCTGCAACAGGTATGTGACCTGTCAGTAGTGCAGTCCATGTATGTACGTGCCCTGGCTCACTACAGCCTGCGTATGCACGTGGTCAGTCTGTACTACATTCTGTGTGTCACATCTGATCAACTAGGGTTTTTCTTTCATTACACACTCAGATCTTCTGCAACCTTTAATCACATTCTCTTCTATCATTCATTGTCTATTTTGACTCATAGCCAGTCACAACACATCCAATCTCTCCAAAAAATCACTCATGCTTCTCCACCATATAATATGAATGCTACTCAATCATGTATAAACACAATTATACTATATAAATCACATCAGTACTAAATCATAAGAGTGATGTTCACTCTATCAACCAACACAAACCACATCACATCAGCCATATCAAGAATGCCTAAAGCATTCACCACACAACAAGAAATAGTATCCATCAAGACAACAATATAACCATACTAGAGTTTCTATGGCATATCTAAGCCCATAGAATGTAGATCTGGAACTTGCTTCAGTCTTCAAGAGCCTGTCATCAACTCAAGCACCAATCTCCATGACTTCATCAACTGTATGTGCCCTGTCTTCATACAACCCACGTATGTACATGCTCTGGCTCACTATAGCCCACGTACACCTCAGAAACAAAGGTTTCTGAACCTCCAGGACTTTTTCTGTCATGATCTCAAAATTTTCAAAAATTTGATGTGTTCATGAGATCCTCCATACTCTCTCTCTCTCTCAGAATAGATCTTTAATCATGCTCAAGAGATACACCCCAAAGCTACATTTCACAAGAGACCCTTGCCTCTTATTTATACTCTTCATATTCTAGGTCACTTAACCCACTTCTAGGTCACTTCACCCATTTCTGGGTCACTTAACCTATTTTCCTCATTTTAGGGTTAATCACTTTCCATAAATAGAAAGTTCTCCATTACTTTATCATTTAAATAATCTTCTTTGATTTTGTCACTTCTCTTTATTATTTAAATAATCCTCTTGACTTTTTCACTTTACTTTATCGGTTAAATAATAATTTCTTCTTTGCAATCTCCTTGACTTCTTTAACCTTTTGGGGCTTCAAGCCAACATATGAGGGTCCTCCATCTTCGTAAGGCCATAACTCTCAAACCATGAGGAGTTATGTGACATTCCACATACCACTAGAAATGGCATCACAAGCACTATTCATCTAGGATAGTTTCACCAACGACTTCACTAATCTTCATCTCATTATTCCACATATAAGCATGGGTTCTCCAACAATAATTCAAGGATAACTCAACCGTAAAGCATCTTCCCGTGAGGGATTTCACCATAAGGGGATCACTTTGGAGTTCATCCATTTGTACACTTTATCAACCATGATAAGACAATAATGATTCATCTTTACATCCATCCAACAATGCATTATATACAAATGAGACCACATCAATCCATCTTCATCTAAGCATCATATCAATGACATCATATGACTATGATTCCACTTGAAATCTATCAAGGATAATACATATTACATCAATCATCAATCAATCAATCCTTTGGCATCAATCAATCACTTGAAATCAATCAATGACATCAATCAATCACTTGACATCAATCAATTACATCAATCAATTAATCAAACCTTTGGCATCAATGACAACCTGATCCAACAATATCCCCCTTTGACATTGATGGAAATACCAACATTGATGCCAACACCAATCATTGATGTCAACATGTAGATGAGGCATGCTCTACATTAATAGTAATCAATCATATCAATGTGACTATCTCTCCCCATCAATAAACATCAATCACATCAATGTGACTATCTCTCCCCCTTTGACATCAATGGAAAAGGGTCATTCTCCTCTTGGGGATGATCCCCCTTTGACTATTTCTCCCCTGTCTGAATTCCTTTGATCTTCCTCTAAATAATCTCTCACTCTGATGTAATGCTGAAGATACATTGCTCATACTCCTCCTGTGACCATCGCCCCCCTGGAATTATGCGTATGTGCTCTTTCTTCAAATATAGGGCTTTTTCCCGGTATATATCTGAAAAATATCTTCTCCTAGAATCATGGGAAGAAGAATGACTCCCCATATGGGTATGTCTCCCCCTATATTCTTTGCAAAATGAAAAACATGCTACCACTGCAATATGCTTCTACTGCAAATGCCACTGCTCAACTGGATCATAGAACAACCACTATTTCTATGACGATCCTTGGACCTGTCAATGCATCAAAACTCATGCCATACCATGAAACACAAGATATGTCAACAATTAAATATGAATAAGATATCAACCAAGTAAATCATGTACCAACATGTTTGCTCATCATGCACAACACCCACATACATCAACCATGTACATCAACACCATACAATGTGCGAAAATATATCATCAACATGCCAACCATGTGCATCTACCAATATGCCAACCATGTGCATCTACCAATATGTCAATCCTGTACATATACCAATATGCAAACCATGTGCATATACTAATATTTCAAAACAAGTGTCATATCACTCTATCATGAACCAAGTATCACAATCATGTATAACTATATCATCCAATGTCTCATGTACCAAAGTATATGCTTATCAAGCCATACCAATGGAGTACTTTTAGCCAAGTACTATCATCCAAACATTTACCATCTAGGAGTGTACCAAACATCAACATGTATCACCACTTGTACCAAGCAAGTACATGCACCAATACAACAAAATGAATCCTCATCCATGTATGCCATCACAAAACATGTGCTTCTACCAATTTACTAGAAGTGTATCAATCATGCATCAACTATGACTCATCAATGATGTACATCCTCACCAACTCACCAACTACATATTCCAAGATGTAGTCCAACCAAGTGCCAAATGCATGCACAAATTTATCCAACAAGTATGCCTCCAATAATGCATCACAAGATATATTAATGAAAATCAAAATATGTACTAGCTATGTACCCCAACAGATCAGCCTCAATCCTCCATTGACTACAACAAATACTAAGCATCGAACAACACATATACTAGTAGTATGCTTCAAATAGATCAATGAAATCTCTATCTAGCATCAACATGATATATCACATAACCAAGGTGCCATAACTTCGTTGTCATAACTAGAATTTTTCTTCAACAAAAAATTCCTCAATCCATACTCATGGGTTAGTTCCATGCATCCAAGATGGCCTTTCATTATTTTTTATCATCACATTAAATAATCCAATATAGAATCATGAAAACCTGCAACAAACAGTGTCAGAACCTACAACAAACTATGCCAGACCCTGCATCACAGTGTTCTACCATCACATCAAGCTATAACCCACGTGCATAGCCTTTTTCCCAAGGCTTTACCACATATATGCAGCCTGTTGCACAACATCTCACTTATGTATGTGACCTATTCAAGGTCAGATTGTGTATGTATGCGATTGTTACCATTGTCACTTGCATATGCTTCAGTAGATGACACACTTGAGCTTCCCTTAAGGATTCCATTCTACTCTGGCTATTCAGTCTTCTTCACCCACTTTTGAAGGTGTTCCTGCTTCTCAGAACTTGAGCTCCGAGCTTCCATATTTTCAAAGATGTCTCCCTTTCTTAATTCATTCCTTATTCTAGTCATTATATATGAAGTTCTCATCATGGACCTTCTTCTAGTGTCCCAACGATCCTAGGATTTGTGGCCAAATCCACTACAGTTGTAACATCTCATGTTGTGAAAGTGAACATCAATGTGTCCCACTTGATCACATCTTCAACACCTTATGGTGTTATGAAATCTTCCATTATTTACCTTTGCATAAGATCTACATTCCAAAGTTTTGTTACCATATTAATTACATGAATGACATTGACCATGAAAAACACTTTCATACCTTTGCTTTGGTGTCCATCTTCTTTGAGGTGTAAAGATGGCTTCTTGATGTCTTCCTTGTTTGTTCTTTAAAACTTTCCTTGCCTTTTCTGGATGGTTGCTTTGCAACATTGTCTTCATCCTTTGAGGGAATTGCGTCATGTTTCTTTGAGGTGCTTGCTTAAACATGTGTACCTTCTCTCTTGTATCCAAGACCTGATTTATCATATGGTGATCTTTGAATTTCCAAGATCTCATTCAAGAATTTCTTGGACTTCTCTACCTTCTTTCTAAGGTCAACAACTTTAGCTTATAACTTATGACATTATTCTTAATTTTCATTTATTTGATTCTTCAATAGTTCCTCTACCCTTTTGTCTTCTTCAATTTGGGTCTTGAGATGGACAATAGTTTCAAAAATTTTGCTAATCTCATCATATACCTTCATATCTACTTTTTCATTCTTTAGTCTTGTGATCTCTTCTTCCTTTTCTTCTAATCGAGTCTTATTACTCTCTTCTTGTTCCTTGAGCATTTCCCTTAACTTTAAGATGTGCCTTTTACTCCTCCTAATAAACTTCTTAGTGTTATCTGAAAGATAGCTATAGTCTATATAATAATGGTCATTTCTATATTCATATAAACCATCTTCAACTTTCTTTTGAATTTCTAATAGTCCTTCTTCTATTCTTTCCATTGGATAACTACCATCAATCTCTACATAAACTATTTCTAGATTTTCTTCTTCACTTGTAGAGAAAAATTCAACATCATCGCATTTTGAATCATTGCAATCAAGGGTCTTTGAGGATTCTTTACCTTCATTTGAAATATCTTCAAGATCTTCCTTTGTGCTATCATCACTTGATTCTTTGTCTTCATTTGAAATGTTTTCAAGCTCACATTTAGAAATAATGCATTCAAGAGTTTTTGGAGATTCTTTACCTTTAATGATATTGATGGAGTGGTCTTCAACATCTTCCTTCTCCTTCTTGCTTTGATATGTATCCTCTAGCTTGAGCCATAGATCCTTGGTGGAAGTGCATTGTCATATGCTCTCTTTGATAGGATTTGAGAGTCCACTAAGAATGGTATTGAGAGCCAATGCATCATTCTTCTTTCCTTCCCTTTGAGTTGCATACTTTGACTTGTTCTTCAATGAAACTGATCCACCAATGGCTGCCTTCCAAATACCCACTCCCATTTCCTTCAAGTGTACTCTCATCTCTATTCTCGAAGTAGAATAGTTTTCCTCATCAAGGATTGGAACTTCATCATCCATTTGTGTGTCTATATATCTCTTGCAAGCTTGTTAAGGCTTATAGTGAAGGCCTGCTCTGATATCAATTGTTGGACACATTGACTACACTGAGAGGGGGGGGGGGTGAACAGTGTAGGGATCTTTTCCCCAAAACTTCCCTCTTACACAAAACTCATTATTTAGCAATAACCATTTACTCATTTACTTATTGTTGTCATTTATAACCAGTTAAAAGTGAGTATATATCAACAACATATATCAACAATATATCATCAACAAGTCATCACAACATGGAACAAAAGATATATGTACAATTTTCCTTTTATTATGGACTTCAATCCTTGGGTTTATCAGCAACAACTGAATAGACTACAACTCTACAAGAGCACCAACTCTATAATGCAAGACTCAACTTACACCAGTTCTATAATGCAAGACTCAACTTACACCAACTCTATAATGCAAGACTCAACTTACACCAACTCTATAATGCAAGACTGAACTTACACACACATCACCAATTGAGATGAGGCAACAATCCTCAACAGATATCAATCTGCAACAAGTACGTGACCTGTCAGTAGTGCAACCCGCGTATGTACGCACCCTGGCTCACTACAGCACGCGGTCATTCTGTACTACAACTTGCATGTCACATCTGATCAACTAGGGTTTTCTTTTCATTACACACTCAGATCTTCTGCAACCTTTAATCACATTCTCTTATGTCATTCACTATCTAGTCTGACTCATAGCCAGTTACAACACATCCAATCTCTCCAACAACTCACTCATGCTTCTCCACCATATAATATGAATGCTGCTCAATCGTGTATAAATAATAATATATTATAGCAATCACATCAGTACTGAATCATAAGAGTGATGTTCACTTTATCAACCAACACAAACCACATCACATCAACCATATCAAGAATGCCTCAATCATTCACCACACAACAAGAAATAGTATCCATAAAGAAAACAATATAACCATACCAGAGTTTCTATGGCATATCTGATCCCATAGAATGAATATCTGGAACCTGCTTCAATATTCAAGAGATTTTCATCAGCTCAAGCACCAATCTCCATGACTTCATCAACTGTACACGCCCTGTCTTCATACAACCTGCGCATGTACGTTCCCTGACTCACTATAGACTGCGTACACCTCAAAAACTAATGTTTCTGAACCTTTGGGACTTTTTTCATCATGATCTCAAACTTGCCGAAACTTTGATGCGTTCATGAGATCCTCCATACTCTCTCTCTCTCTTAGAATAGATATTCAACCATGCTCAAGAGATACACCCCAAAGATGTATTTCACAAGAGACCCTTGCCTCTTACTTATACTCTTCATCTTCTAGGTCACTTAACCCATTTCTAGGTCACTTAACCTATTTTCCTCATTTTAGGGTTAACCACTTTCCATAAATAGAAAGTTCTCCATTACTTTATCATTTAAATAATCTTCTTTGATTTTGTCACTTCTCTTTATTATTTAAATAATCCTCTTGACTTTGTCACTTTACTTTATCATTTAAATAATAATTTCTTATTTGCAAGGTCCTTGACTTCTTTGACCTTTTGGGGCTTCAAGCCAACATATGAGGGTCCTCCATATTCATAAGGCCATAACTCTCAAACCATGAGGAGTTATGTGAAATTACACATACCACCGGAAATGGCATGACAAACACTATCCATCTAGGATAGTTTCACCAACAGCTTCAATGTTCTTCATCTCATTATTCCACATATAAGCATGGGTTATCCAGTCATACTTCAAGGATAACTCAACCGTAAAGCGTCTTCCTGTGAGGGATTTCACCATAAGGGGACCACTTTGAAGTTCATCCATTTGTACACTTTATCAACCATGATAAGACAATAATGATTCATCTTTACATCCATCCAAAAATGCATTATATACAAATGAGACCACATCGATCCATCTTCATCTAAGTATCATATCAATGACATCATATGACTATGATTCCACTTGAAATCTATCAAGGATAATACATATTACATCAATCATCAATCAATCAATCTTTGGCATCAATCAATCACTTGACATAAATCAATCACTTGACATCAATCAATGACATCAGTCAATCACTTGACATCAATGAATTAATCAAACCTTTGGCATCAATGACAACCTGATCCAACACCTTTCAGACATAAAGGCTGGATTTTGGGGAATCTCCGTATTCAGCGGCATGACCTCGGAGGAACGAGAGGAACAATCCAACCTGGGTGCCTTCATATGGAGGGAGCTCAAAAAAATCAATGCAATGAGTTCATAGGTGCAAAAGTGGGCCTTTATATATTTGATTTCTTGATACCACATACCACCATGAACAAGCTTGTAAATACACAGGTTCATTCGTTAGGCGTATATGATCAAGATATATTCAATTTTTAAAAAAAACCTATAGAAGGCATGGCAATAGCGACGTAAGTTCGTCGCAAGCCATTGATGAGTTTTTACTCTGCCAAGAGTTTTCGTCGCTATTGCCACGATTTTTCGTCGCACCTTTTCACGCTTTTCCGTCGCACGTATGGCATATGTGTCATAAGTTGTTGGTGATTTTTTACTCTGCCAAGATGTTTCGTTGTTATTGCCACTTTTTTTCATCGCAACTTTCCAGACTTTTTCGTCACAAGTATGGCATCTGCGTCGCAAGTTATTGGTGAGTTTTTTTTACTTTGGCACACTTTTTCATCCCTATTGCGATGATGTTTCATCGATATTTCCACTATTTTTAAAGTAAACCTATCTTGAGGATGATGACATGTGGCGACCTTATTTTTTTGTTGTTTCCATGAATACCTAGTACGTGGATATAGCAACGAAAAAAGTTCTATGAAAAATAGTCTTTGCTTTTGTGGAAAGTGTGACGGATATGTGTGGCAATAAAAATGAAAAACCGTGGAAAATTTGATCATATGTAGTAGTGCAGTGATGAAGTATATATCATCCACTTCAATCCTCAATGGTTTCCCATCAAGGTTGAAGGACTATGTCTCCATATCCTAGTAGTTTATTAGCAGTTGGAGTAACCTCACCTGACCCCTCATCCCCTTGAGAGCCCAAAATTTATAAAGGCCACATCCTTTTAAAGCTTGTTGGTCCCTTGCATCTCTTCCCACTATTGAATATATCTATTCATGCTCCCTCTCCCTCCCTTCAATCAACATACTTAAAAGAGAAACCATTTTTTGAGTTAAAACACTTCAAAAATGTTGTTCACGGACTTGTGCACGGGTTAACTTGGTAACTATCGCGTATAGGGTTGCATATATGCGTGTAGGATTCACTTTGCCCATGTATATGGGGTCGTATACACGACCTAATGAACTGTCACCCACGTATTCCCTAGTCTCCATGTTACACCCTCTAATACTAAAAAATTGGGGCCTAAAATTTAAATGTAAACCATTGAAATTGAAGTAGAGTGGATGGTCACTTACTTGGTCCAGACGGTTGCTAATTCCTTTTATCATAGCTCCTGCAATTGACACTTGAATATCATGGGAAAAATGGCCTAAAATGACTATGTGGGTGAAAAAACTCAAATGGTATGGTAAAATGGTCTATTTTTACTATTAGTATAATTTTTTTACCCGCTTCCTATAATGTGTGATAATTCTTTACCTTATGGACTAATAGTGCAGTGGAAAGACTTGGATTTTGGTAGTTTTGTCTAGGATTTTTTGCGGCGTCCAATGTCATACCTCCCATGTTCATGCCTTCAACATGCATATTCTTTCATCGACATATAAGATAGGTTTTCACTCTGTTTTGCACTCTTGCATCATCCTATGACCATGATCCATACACCCTAGGTACAAACCCATTTATTAGCGACACAAAAACTTCTCACTACTACTAGAAGTGTCGTTATTAAGTGGTAGATGCTTACCAAACATGGGTTCCCTTGTTAAAACTTTTGTTCCATTTGGTGTCCATGCATAATTTATTCCATAGGACTGAGCGTCCCTTATAGTCCTGATATGAATTTTCGTTTGAACCCCATATTCTTAATCACAAGCATTCTGACATTTACCTATGGGACTCCCCCCCCCAAAGTCTTGGTGAAACTCTTTTCCAACTCTCTAAAAAACAAAAAGATTGTCGAGTGAACTTCTCTCTTTCACAATCATTAGATGGCTTTAAAAGGACGTCTATTTGGTATACTTTTAACCCTTTTCTGGACCAAGTAGACTACTTAAAAAAAAGGAATACTCTAGTCGCCATTGACTAGAAGAGTTCTCCTAGTATTATTTTATACTTTTTCGGGCCTAGGGGACTAAATATACGAAAACGGATATTCTTTGGAGTTAACTTGTAATCAGATTCCATCATCCTGCTTGCAGTATTGAGCCTATTTCCAGTTCCTTCTTTCTTGTTATAATCCTCTTACCTCATCAATTTGCATCACTAGCCAAGAAGATCCTTCTATATATCCTTTACATCTTGACACCATGTACCCTAAGAGGAAACATCCCCCTGAGTGTCCATGCCTCACATGTACTTCCTTTCATTGAGCATAGGTATGTTCCATTTTTTGGAGCTAGTTGCTTACTTGTGACACTTGTTTCCTCTCCTTTATCATAGCATTTCTTTGCCTATAAAAAAATTAAAAAAAAGATGAGTGGGAAAAGAATATTATCTCATATCGGCAACAATTGTGCCGCCTTTGAACAGAGCACAAAATTTTGAGTCCACTTTCATTGCAAGTTTGGGTTTAGCATGACCTTAGGAAGCTAAGCTCGTTACTTAGAGTTTACTCCTCCAACTGGTTATTCTTCTAGTCCCTATGGAGAGTTTGTTGATGCCTCCTACATCACAAAGTTTTATCATCAAGTCTATGTTGCCTAAGTTATCCATATGTCTGATTCTCTTATTCAAAGGAAGTCTATCATCCTGTGTCGACCATTTCTCAGAATTCTTGACTTTTCATGTCGGTCATACCCTCAGTGTATCTAGGAGTCACATGAATTTGTAATCATACCACGCACCCTAGTCCTACTTTCATTATGCATAGGTAACCTTGAACCCAACAATTGGCATCTCCTCATTGGTCACTAACTGGGGGGTTTCCCTTATGTTCGATGGTAAGAAATATATTCACACATTGGGATCCATGCAGTGACTTAGATTCCATTATCCTTATTGGTGGTTTCCTCACCTTTGTCGACAATTTTCCTTATTGGTTGCTATTCAGAGGGTCTTTTTCGTGCACTACTTGCATCTAGTGCATGTGAGGGATGCACAAGGTCATTGGTTCATGAACATCCTATTCGTCCGAGATCCTCCTAATCATCAAGATATTTCTTTGTACCTCGTGCTGAATGATGAGAGATTCACTAATGCTCTCCTTTCAGTGGGTCTCCTTTCATTGACTTCAACTCATCTATTGTGGAAATGAGACCTAGAGTCCTATGAGTACATAGAGGCTTACAGTCATCAGTGGCAGCTTATCCTGCCATCGACAATTGGGAATACATCAATGTCTCCTGCTCGATGGATTCTTCAAGTGTTCGAATTCAACACCCTTATTCACACTTGTAGAATGTACTCGGTTCCTTGATACCTACTTTCATTATCGGTAGGTTGTCTCTCATTTATTAATGGTGTACCTTAATGATCGGTAATCAAACGAAGTCTCATTGTGTTCGACCTCAACTCCTCTATTCACATGATGTAGACTTGCACCTTCAACGGATAGTGTAGAAGACCTCCAACTTATAGTAGCAACATTCCTCATCTGTTGTCTTTCATTCAAACATTACCTATATGACTTCAGTTCTCATGGGATATCAGATTATACTCCATTTTATACAGATATGTTAAGATTGATTTTGAGATTGAATTCCACTGCCTTGTTCTTGACTATGACAACCTATGGCATATGTTTTCTTTGTATTGCCTATTCATGGCCATGAACATCTATTTGATATATTTCCACATGGATCTACAGTGTAATTCAGATTGGCAGCCATGTGTACAAAGTCATTATGGATTGTAATATTCTCATGAGTAACTAGTACTTCCAGCTGAATCTCCATTACTCCACTTCTGGGAATTATAATGTATTTCTACCATTGCAGATACTCCTCTGACCTCATACATTAGGGGGCATCTGTTACAACATTTTTTTCCTCACTCCATGCAACTTTCTTGAACGACCTTTCCATTTCCCTATGTAGACTTGAAGTTCCATTTTTGTGCATTCTAGAGCCAAAAAAGAATATGTTTCCACATATACATGCCATACCAATTATACAACGAGCGTATATGCAGGTTGCTTCACTACAACCCACGTACATCGGGTTTGGTGGTCAAAATTAAAAATTGTGGTGGGTTTCCATGACTTATCACGAGATCCATGATCCTTGAACTTCCATATACTGGAAATGCTCTGACTCATCCCTTCAGTTCCATATGAATTTGATGCAGGAGCATCGCAAGCCGCCAACAAAGAAAGCACAAAGGTGGAAGATAGATGGAAACGCACCAACACATGTTTTGGAAAGCATTTATGTAATAGCTAGGGGAGTGTATCTACATTTATGTTTTGGATATTGTAAACATATCTTGAGTGTTTCTCTCATCTGTCAAATATGAAGGCATTTAATTGTATTGAATGAAAAGTAGATAGGTCTTAATTTCTGATTTGATAGCTTGTAGTGTAGGAGGGAAAATGGACAGAAAAACACTCTTGCTTGTATCATGGTATGATCCCAAATTTTATCAGTGGAGTCAGATGTAGAGATGTAGAGAGTAAGATCATAGAGAAGAACCCATGTACAGGGATATTTGAGTTAATATAATCAAAACTTTGACTCACGTTCATGGTGTTATTATGCTTACTGTTTTCATCTGTTGAATGGTATGTATACAATTGCTTATATTTTTCGTTATGCATTTATTTCAATGCTATGTATATTCTTGTGATTTCATGATGAATGTATGAAATATGTGAGGAGAGAAGAATGAGTTTCAATTGTTTCTCTTCCTGAGAATTCCTGCAAAGAGTGCAGTGAATGTCCGCAAGGTGTGCGTCGACGAAGTTCTGAGTTTTATCTCAAAAATCTCAGGAGAGATACTGTTGTTTTCCTACCAGGAGAAGTGCAGGTGAAGAACATAGTCGTGCAAGGTGTGCGCAGGCTGGGTGAGATCTTGGATTTTACCAAACCAAGAGGAATATTGAAGGACTGTTGTTGCATAGAGTGCACATAGTTGAAGGATCAAATAACCAGAGGCTATTTGTGAATGCTGCAAGGAGTGCGTGCAGGAACCCATTGAATCCTTGAATTTGCAAGAGAAATATCAGGAGGGAAAGAACCTTGAAGGGTTCAAGGGAAAGAAAGTGTTGAAGTCGCCCAACATACATAAAATCTTAGAAAGATTTATGTTGGGGTGCTTGGTCGAAGAAATCTTTCAGAAGACTGATTAGACGGTGGAGTCGCTTCAAGGAGAAGTGTCGATTTGTTGTGGACCATTGGATCTCACAGACCAACGGAGAGATTAGGACTGAGTGTTTTTTAGCACTCATAATCTTAGGAGTGATAGAGGCCATTGGATTAGGATCAACATGATTCGTTGATATCATCCTTGAATTTCACTATTTCAGAATTCAGAAGTGGAGGAAGCTGTGACTCAGAGTCAAGAGTCGCGAATTCCTGATTCGCAAAGTCCTGAAAGAATTAGGACTGTCAGATCATAGGAGAGCCCAGAGTCATTGATTTGTGGTGAGGAGTTATCATAGTTTTGGAAGTCTACGAAAGGATTCGTTGCATTTCAAATCGCCGATACGTGAATTCCCGAAGTGTAGAAAATATGGGCCCTAGGTTTTAGTCAAAGGTCACATTGGAGAAAACTCAAGGGAGGAGTCAAGATCCGTTAGCCCTTTTGATTTTCAGAGATTGAAGAGTCAGGGAGACTCACATCAGGATTTGTGAGGTCACAAAGTTTGAAACACATTTTCAAGTAAAGGTCGTGGTCATAGTTGTTGGTCACTTGGGTGAGAGTTAGCGCCTTGTGTTTATTCGCACAAACGTTCATAAGGACCTGTGGATACGCACTTGCAAGTGTGAGTGATTTACTATGGGGAAATCGAATATTCAATCAGACTCTCAGGGAGATGAAGAATGATCCTAATACCGGGAGGTCACACAAAACCTACCGAGGCAGGGGGTGCTGCGTCAGAGTGGTATCAGAGCCTAGCCCACATTTTTTTTTTTTTTGTGAGGAACAAATTGAAACAATGCCGCCAAGAAGGAGAGAGATACCAATTCCCGATCCAACTGTGGAAAGGGAAATGAGATAACTTTGTGATCGATTAGATGCTTTGGAAACAACATAGAGAAAAACAATTGACATTGGAGATGTCAGTGAAGTTGAAAGTGAAAATGAGGCTGGAGCTGAAGAAGAAGTCGCAGTCGAAGACGCTGCAGAAGAATGTCTATTTAGAGTTGTTGCAAGAATCAGAGCCAGAGAAAAGATGGACATTCTGATGTATGAAGGCAACTTAGACATTGAAGAGCTGCTAGATTGGTTTAGGGCTCTGGATAAATACTTCGACTATGAGGATGTCGAGGAAGATAAGAAAGTTAAACATGTCGTTACCAGACTTAAAGGACATGCAACACTGTGGTGGGATGAACTGCAGGCTGACAGGTGTTGCAAAGGAAAACAAAGAATCAAAAGTTGGGATATAATGGTTGCAAAAATGAAAGCCAATTTTATACTGAGAGACTACCAGATCAATCTATTTCGAAGAATGCAAAACCTGATACAGAAAGGAATGACAGTGAAAGAATACACTGAGGAATTTTATAGGCTCAACATCAGAGAAGGTCATCGAGAAAATGATGATGAAAAGGTTTCCAGATATATGAATGGTCTGAGATATGACATTCAGAATGAGATGAGCATGATGGCAATCAAGAATATCAAAGATGCTTATCAAATGGCCCTAAAGGCTGAAGAGAAATTAGCTCGAAATCAAGGTCAAAGAGGCCAAGGTCGAAGTCAGAGTAGAGGCAAAGCAATTGCCCGAGACAGGACTCAGAAGCCGAAGGAAGAAGAAAAGAAACCTCATACTCACCTTGAAAGAGGGGGAAGTTCACAGGGAGGATAGTATGCCGATAGAAATACTCTTCCACGAGCAAGAGGAAGAGGAAGAGGCAGAGGAGGTGAGATAAAATGTTTTGTCTATGGAAAGACCAGACATAAATCCTTCGAATGTCCCGATAGAAAAAAAATATGCAGGCAAAGTTCAAATTTCAGAAGTGCAGAAGAGAAATGTTGAGGCAGAAGATGCAGAAGGTGGAAGATCCTTGATGATGCATAAATTTCTCTTGAAGCCGGAGAAGGAGGTAGAGAACCCAACCCAAAGAAACAATATGTTTCAAACTGCTTGCAAAACCAAAGACAGGGTATGAAAAGTCATAGTGGATAGCGGTAGCACAGACAATATTGTGTCTACAGAGATGGTAGAAATGCTGGAGCTGGAGACTGTTGCACATCCCAGCCCATACAAAGTTTTATGGCTACAAAAAGGACATCAGGTAAATGTCACTAAACAATGTTTAGTTGAATTCAAAATAGGAGGATATAAAGATGAGATTTTGTGTGATGTCATTCCAATGGATGTATGTCATCTATTGCTAGGTAGACCATGGCAATATAACATAAATGTGGTGCATGATGGGAGGAAGAACGCATACACTCTGGAAAAAAATGGTAGGATGCACATGTTGTTGTTGATTAAGGATAAAGAAGTGGAACCCGAGATGAATAATACAATACTTCTCATGAGTGGGAAGGAACTTCTTAAATAATTTAAGAAGAAAGAAGACACACAATTCATTGTGGTTAGGAAACCCAGAAGTTTTTTGAACAACACTAGAATAGATGATTTTCCAAAAGAAATCCAGGGTTTGTTGGAAGAGTTCGTTGACATAGTAGTGGACGAACTACCCTGTTCATTGCCACCTATTAGGAGTTTAAGCCATCATATTGATCTTATACCTGGAGCCAGCTTTCCGAACAAAAAATCATATAGGTTGATGCCATAAGAGAATGAGGAAGTTAAGAGATAGGTCCAGGACTTAATGGACAAAGGATTAATTCAGGAGAGATTGATTCCATGTGTTGTTCTGACAGTGCTCAGGCCAAAGAAAGATGGAGGTTGGAGGATGTGTACAAAATCAAGGGAAATTAATAATATTATCATCAGATATAGGTTTCCATTGCCAAGGATGGACAACTTGATGGATTGCTTGAGCAGAGACAAATATTTTTCAAAGATTGATTTGAAAAGTGGCTATCACCAAATCAGGATGAGGGAGGGTGATGAATGGAAACCAACATTAAAAAAAAACGAAGTTTTGTACGAATGGATTTTCATTCCATTTGGCTTGACGAATGCGTCGAGCATCTTTATGAGGTTGATGAATGAAGTCCTGAAAGATTTCATTGGAAAATTTGTGATTGTATATCTAGATGATATACTAATTTTTAGTAAAACTGAAGTAGAGCACTTAAAACATTTAGC
This sequence comes from Picea engelmannii, assembly GCA_009831015.1. Taxonomy (NCBI): domain Eukaryota; kingdom Viridiplantae; phylum Streptophyta; class Pinopsida; order Pinales; family Pinaceae; genus Picea; species Picea engelmannii. Next base: position 251,373 of record ML793219.1, on the reverse strand, counting down.
TGTCGTGATGAGGAGATTGCAGCAAGAGAAATTGTTGATCAATATGAAGAAATTGTCATTCATGAAGACATAACTCATCTATTTGGGTTTTGTAATTTCTTCGAACGAATTAATGATGGATCCGGAGAAGGTAAAAGCAATAAGGGATTGGCCATCACCGAAGAGTATATTTGAAGTTCGAAGCTTCCATGGATTGGCTAGTTTTTATAGAAATTTCATCAGAAATTTTAGTGACATATGTGCACCAATGATGGACACAGTCAAGCAAAGACACAAATCTTTTCATTGGACAGAGGAAGCAGAGAATAGTTTCAAGTTATTGAAGGAGAAGATAACTGGACAACCAGTTCTGGTTTTTCCAGATTTCAACAAGACATTCCAAGTGAGATGTGGAGCTAGTGGATTCGCAATTGGAGTGGTATTAATCCAAGACAATAGAACAATTGCATACTTCAGTGAGAAGTTGAATGATGCAAAGTTGAAATATTCCACGTATGACAAGGAGTTTTATGCAGTCATACAGGTGTTGAAAAAATGGAGGCATTACTTGGTTCCAAAAGAGTTTGTCTTGTATAGTGACAACCATGCATTAAAATTCATAACTCGACAAGAGAAATTGAACCAGAAGCATGCAAAATGGGTTGAATACATGCATAATTTTACTTTTGTTATAAAGCATATTTCTGGAACTGCTAACAAAGTTGTTGATGCTTTGAGCATGAAATGTTTGATTCTACAGGAGTTCAGAGTAAAGACCTTAGGTTTTGATGACCTTAAAGAAATGTACAGGGATGATGCAGATTTCAAAGAAGCCCATGAAGCATGTGAGAATCTAGTTCTCAGAGATAGAAGCCAATGGATTGAATATATGATTCAGGATGGACTATTGTTAAGGGGTAATCAATTGTGTATTCCGAAGAGTTCTATGAGAGAGAATATTCTGAAGGAAAAGCATAGTGGAGGATTGGCTGGACATTTCAGCCATGATAAGACTTTTGTGCAACTAAATGGCTCATATTATTGTCCAAGGATGAGGACAGATGTCAAGAAATTCGTGAATAGGTGCAAAATTTTCTAGCACATAAAGGGAAGGAGACAAAATATAGGGTTGTATCAGCCATTGCCAGTATCAGAAAGGCCGTGGGATGTGGTAAGTATGGATTTTGTGTTAGGACTACCAAGGACGCAAAGAGGATGTGACTCAATCTTTGTGGTAGTTGATAGATTTTCTAAAATGGAACATTTCATACCATGTCATAAAACCAGTGATACAACTCACATTGTGAATCTGTTTTTCAAGGAAGTTGTTAGACTTCACGGCTTACCCAAGAGTATTGTATTGGACAGGGATACCAAATTTGTTGGTCATTTTTGGAGGACCCTATGGAAGAAGCTGGGGACTAATTTATCTTTTAGCTCAACATATCATCCTCAGACAGATGGGCAAACTGAGGTAGTAAACCAAAGCTTGGGAGATTTATTAAGGAGTTTGGTGGCTGAACATCACAGTCAGTGGGATCAGATTATGCCACAAGCGAAATTTGCATATAATGATTCACCGAACAAGAGAACATGATGAAGCCCATTCCAGATAGTGTATGGAATGCAACCGAGAGGAGTATCCGAGCTGAGAGACTTGGAGTAGAATGAATTCAGAAGTGCAGAGGATTTTGTAGTAGGAATGCAGGAGCTCCACTGCAAAATCAAGGGACGATTGCAGAATTCAAATCAGAAATACAAGCACAGAGCAGATCAACACAGAAGAGAACTTCAGTTTGAAGTAGGTTATTTGGTTTTAGCGCATCTCAGAAAATAAAGGTTCCCAAGGGGAACATACAACAAGTTGAAGATGAAGAAAATTGGACTGTGTAAAATCATAAGAAAATTTGAGGCAAACGCTTATGAGATTGGATTACCAAATGGGGTCAGAATATCGCCCATATTCAACATAGCAGATCTGTGTCCTTACAAAGCTGATGAAACAGGAGTAGAGGAGAATCAAAAGGAAGTTCAATGGATTTTTGGGTTTTTGGGGTTTCGCATTTCAGCACTCTGGGACTCTTGTGATGAAGAGTCTCAACTCTTGCCTCCTCCAACTCTGGTCGATGTGCCTGCTTCGGGATTTTATGCTTCTAATATTGCCATGAGATCATCGTTGCACTGCTGGTCTTGCCACTTTATCTTGTTCGACATCGTCGGGGCTGAGCTTTCCATCAATGGCAAAAATATACTATGTCTTATGTCTACATGTTCTTGTCATCAAATGAACAAGCACACTCTTGCACTCTGCGTGCACCTCGGCACTATCTCTTCTGATCTTCATGAGCTTGCTCTGCTGCATCTCCCCAAAATACTTCTGGTCCCCGCCTGGCACATTATAGCTATCCATCATCATTGTTGTACTTGCCATCAATGATAAGCATACGCTGGCTATAAAACATGCCAACAATCTCCCCCTTTGGCATTGATGGCAACAAAGGCACCCGAACCTGTTCTTTTCTCCCCCTTTGACATCAATGTCAAAGAAAACACGCTCCCCTTGAGATTTTGCATTATTTTTCGGAGGTATCAGATATTCAATCAATAAAAACTCCCCCTAATAGGATGGACTCTCTTAGGTGTGAGACAGGATGACACCCAGCTTCTGTCGGAGATATTCAAATGGTGTCTTGGCTAGGGGTTTAGTAAAGATGTCTGCAATTTGTTCTGTGGTTGGAATGTAATGGACCTGAACAATCTGATTGGAGACCTACTCTCTCAGAAAATGGTATTTTATGGGAAAATGCTTGGTCTTGGAGTGGAATATAGGATTCTTGGACACACTGATGGCACTAGTGTTATCACAATGAATTGGGATCGGTGCATCGTATTTTACCTCCAAGTCTACAAGTGTCTGAATCATCCATAATACTTGAGTGCAACAGGTAGCAACAAAAATGTACTCTGCCTCTGTAGTTGATAAAGAAATGGAACCTTTCTTTTTACTCAACCATGCTACTAGAGAATCTCTTAAGAAGAACGCACCTCCACTCATGCTTTTCCTTTAATCCATGAATTTAGCCCAATCAACATCTGAGTAGACTGATAATTGAAAATTCTGATTCTTAGGATACCATAGGCCATAGTTCATTATTTCTTTAAAATATCTGAATATTCTTTTGACAGCTAGAAAATGACTCTGTTTAGGTGCAGAGTGATATCTTCCTACCATTACAACAACATACTTTATTTCTGGGCGAGATGTTGTGATGTACAATAGGCTGCCTATCATTGACCTATATGAACTTTGATCAACATCAGGTGAGTCATCATCCTTGCTTAATTTGCATCTAGTAACCATAGGTGTGCCCACAGGTTTAAAATCTTCCATTTGTAACCTTTTCAACATTTGTCTTAGATATTTTTCTTGAGAAATAAACATCCCTTCAGACCTCTGAGTAATTTGCAGACCAAGAAAAAATGACAGTTCACCTATCATAGACATTTCAAATTTAGACTCCATGGCAAAAGAAAACCATTGTACCAATGAATCCTTATTACATCTGAAGATGATGTCATCTACATAGACTAACACGATGAGTAAATCATTATCCTCTATTTTGATATATAGATTGTTGTCAATTGTTCCTCTCTTGAACCCTTTGTCTTTGAGATACGTATCCAGTCTGCGATACCAGGCACGAGGGGCTTGTTTTAACCCATATAAATATTTATTCATCTTGCATACTAAGTCAGGGTTATCAGACAGTTCGAAACCCTCTGGTTGTTCCATATAGACTTCTTCATTTAAATCTCCATTTAGAAAAGCTGACTTGACATCCATTTGATAGACTTTAAACCTTTTATGACAAGCATAGGTAAGAAATATTCTGATAGCTTCTAATCTTGCTACGGGCACAAATGTTTCATCAAAATMTAGTCCCTCTATTTGAGCATARCCTTTACAGACCAATCTTGCTTTGTTCCTGACAGCTTGTCCCTGCTCATTCAACTTATTCTTAAAGATCCATTTGGAACCAATGATATTTTTACCTTCAGGTCTATGAACCATCTCCCACGTATTGTTTTTCTCAATCTGATCAAGTTCATCATTCATTGCTTTAACCCAATGGTCATCTTTGCTAGCTTCATTAAAATTCTTGGGTTCCAGCATGGATATGAAATCTATATGTGATTGTTCAGTGTTTTTTATTATCTTTCTCCTGGTTTGTACACCTTTGTCTTTTTCACCAATTATCTGACTTGTAGGATGATTCTTTTGAGTGATTCTGGAGGAGGAATTTGAAGTTGTCTGCTGATTTGAGTCTGTCTAAGTACATGTGTCTTCATCTGATTCAGAGTCTTCATTTTCTGATTCTTGGACCTGTTCATCTTCAGCTTTAGCTGTGTCCTCTGTAGAAGACTCATTATTGTACACCTCTCTTGCTGGGATTCCTTCATCAACTTTTATGTCAATACAGTCAAACATTTTATGCAGCCTCTTATTATATCATCTGTATCCTTTACTGTTTGTAGCATACCCTAAGAAGATACCTTCATCAGCCTTGTCATCATATTTGCCAAGATTCTCATCATTATTCTTTATGTAACATTTACTCCCAAAGACTTTGAAGTGTTTGATTGAAGCAGATCTCCCATACCACAGTTCATAAGGTGTCTTGTCACTTTGTAGTCTGAAGTGGGCTTTGTTAAGAACATGGACTATTGTGTGTATTGCTTCTACCCAGTAGGTTTGACCAATGTTCTTCTCATTCATCATTGACCTGGACATTTGCTGCACTATTATGTTTTTCCTCTCAACTACTCCATTTTGTTGTGGAGTTCTTGGGATTGTGTATTCTCTCTTGATCCCATGCTTATCACAGAATTCCTTGAAATCACAGAATTTCTTTAACCTCTTGCATGTTTGATTCTCAGTTAAAGCCTTAAATTTTTTAAACTTCTCAAATGCTTCAGCTTTTTCCTTGAGAAAGGAAACCCAAGTAATTCTGGAGTAATCATCAATAATCAACATGAAGTAGTTTTCTTTCCCTGTGCCTTTCTATCTTGATGGTCCACATAAATCCATATGAACTAGTTGGAGTGGTTTCTCTGTTGAAGTAGAGATCTTGGACTTAAACTGTGTCCTAGTTAGCTTTCCTACTTGGCAGGGTTTAAACATAGAATCTTGGGGCTTTGATATTCTAGGAAGATCTTTTACTTCCTTAAGATTTTTGAGCTTGATCAAGTGGTCAAAGTTTAGATGTCCAAGTTTCCTATGCCATAACCAACTTTCATCATGTTTACTTAGATGACACTCTTCTCTATCTTCTTTCAACACATATACATTATTTTTTGTCCTTGTGCCTTTGGCCACCACTTGTCCTAAGTTTACAGACTTTATCTTGCAGTCCTTGGACGTGAACACCACTTCACATCCTCTGTCACACATTTGAATTACACTGAGCAGATTATGTTTCAGCCCATCTACAAGCAGAACATCTTGGGCTTTTCCTTTTCCATTACTTAAAGTCACCATCCCTTTACCCTTTATTTTACCTGTAGCATCATTTCCAAAGGTTACGTTTCCTGATTTTCTTTCACTTAGAGATATAAACTTACCTTTGTCTCCCGTCATATGTTTGGAGAATCCACTGTCTATATACCAAGGGTTTGTTTGTCTTTGAGATGACAACACTAATCCACACCTGTCACTTTCTTTCTTCTTCCAAACCTTGACATTTTCAGCAGGGGAATTCAAATCTGGTTCATAGTTCCTTAAGCGACAATCAACAGATTTATGTCCATAGTTATGACAGATGTAACATTCTGGTTCGTCGAATAAAGGATCATAACGATTGTTATGCTTAACCTATGTCCTTTTCCCACCCATCAAGTGATTTGCAGTCTGTAGTGGTTTGTTACTTGGCTGTCTCATTCTTTGTTGTGGTAAATATCTATACCTTGAATGTCTTGATTGCTCATAATTTAATTTTAAAGAACAATTTACAGCTTTATGACCAAAGTTAGAACAAAAGAAACAATATCCATAGAAAAAAATTTGGTACCTAGAAAAAGTTTGTCTTCTTTGAGGAGGTCGATTTCTTTCATTCCGATAATCTCTTTGATCTACAGATTCGGTTCTGGTACTTTTTCTTTCATTCCTTCTTGGTGGCTGATTTTCTTTCTTTGTTTCTGCAGAGTGATTGTTGTCAGTGTCCGAGGATTTGAAAAACTTGATAGGTTTTGTATTACTTGGATGATCACTACTTGATCCTTCTTCATACCCCAATCCAACTTTCAACTTTGGGTTTCTTTGTTGATTTAGAATGGAGGTTAATCCTTCTAAGGCTTTAATACTTGGCAAATTTTGGTGATACAAGGCTTGAAACTTCTCCAACTCTTTCCTAGTTTTCACTACTTCTTCTTCCAGAGCTTTATAGCTTGCCTTCTTTTCTGATAACTGTTGTTTCAGAATGTCCTCAATTTTCTTTGCCTCTTCTAATTCCACTTTTAGCAAGGCAAAGTCTTCATCAGGCTATTTACTGTCTTTCTCGAACTGTATCAGCAATTGTTTTTTCTTTATGTTCTTAATTCTAAGTTTGTCAATCTCTTCTAGTGCACTGATCAGTTCTCCTTCCATATCAACCACAACTTCTTCATCATTATCATCACTGCCTATGCTTTTATTATCATAATCCTCTTTGGCCATAAGTATGAAGTCATTTAGTTTATCTTCAATAGAGGAGTCATTGTCTTCATCATCTGAAGGATCATCATCATTGTTTACACAAAGAATTTTCTTCTTAAACTTATTCTCTTTAAATAAATTTATGTGTTTGTGCTTCTCCTCATCATCACATGTTTGATCCTTTCTTTTGTGAGGACATTTATTTGCAAAATTACCTATCTTACTACAGTTGAAACATTTGAAAGGCAATTTACCTTTGTATTTTCCTGATCCCTTCTTCAGTCTCTTCACAAAATTTTCCTCAATTTCATCAGGCTAAGAATCCTCATTCTTGTCTGCCTTAAATGATGCTTCTTTGGAGGTGGGTTTATCTTTAACTATTATCATTTCATATGCAGTCAATGTTCCTAGAAGTTGATCAAACTCCAAGGTTTTTAGATCATTAAGTTTTTCTATAGTAGAGACCTTTGGGTTGAACCTATCTGGTAGAGATCTCAAAATTTTCTAAACTAAAGAAGGTTCCTCAATTTTTTTGCCAAGTGCTTTCATTGCATTTACCAGTTCTTCAACTCTCAGAAATTATTTTTCAACAGTTTCATCTTCTTTCATCTTCAGTTGTTCAAACTGTACTCTATAGGTTTGAAGCTTGGCGTCCTTTACCTTCTCATTACCTTCATAACTGCTAATGATTTTGTCCCACATTTCTTTGGCAATTCCTAGGTGCATAACTTTTACAAATTCTGCTTCTACAAGCCCACTCAAGATAGCATTCATATCCTTAGCATTGAAGCTAAATTCTAGCTTGTCATCCTTATTAGCTAGTACAACTGGCTTTACATAACCAATATCTACCACATCCCATACATCTGCACCTAGAGCCATTATGTAGGTTCTCATTCTAACTTTCCAGAAGGTAAAGTTTGTTCCATTTAATAGAGGGGCCTTATTGGTTGACTTTCCTTCATGGATTGACATGTTTAAGCTCTAGGATCTACCCTTAGATAAATGGGCCAAATCTGATACCAATTGTTGGACAACTGAGAGGGGGGGGTGAATCAGTTGTTACTGAGCTTAAACAATTATGCTTATTTTAAATTCTTTGTAGAGAACTGAATGAAAATCACAATAATGCAGGGAAGTAGGCAATAGAACATTCATCATCATTCACACATATGAAATATACAAAGACAAATATTTTTTGAGGAAACCCATAAAGGGTAAAAACCTCTTCTTCTTTATATGATAAATAATATTTACATTCTATACATTATCATACTTATGAGCACCAACTCATAATGAGGCTACAACCTCTGTTTTGCAAGTTGCAACTTGCTGAGAGAACCAACTCTCTGTTTTCTCTAGCACCTACTAGAAGGAAGCACCAACTCCCTGGTTTCTCTAGCACCCACTAGAAGGAAGCACCAACTCCCTAAATGTTCCAACACCAATTGGATGGAACCACCAACTTCCAGTCACACAGGCACCGACCTGTAAAACAGAGAACAACAGTTCTCCCTTGCACCACCCTGCCACCCTGGTTTTTCTGGCTGCAACCAGATGGAAGCTTCAACTCCCTGTGTTCAAGCACCCACTTGAACCTGTGAGGACAAAAATCCTCCCTAGCACCTCCCTACCACCCTGAAATATTAATCTTTTCTATATATAAATTTATCAAAGTGATACAATATTTATCTTCGGCTTACCAGACTTATCACTATTCTGCTATGCTGCTCTACTCTCCTATATCAGTGTCTCTCTGTCTGCATATTCTTACGCTTTTTGATCTTCTGTTTTTCTCTACAAGAGAACCTCAACCTTCCTTTATTGTCTCACTGTCTTGCTGCACACCTGCCCTGCACTTTATGTGCTTCTGCCTTTTATGCTCTGTGCGCCATGTCCATTCAATGAACCATTACTCTTCTCTGTATTTTAGCTACTGCACACTCCTCCTTCTACATGTCTGAATCACCCTCAACAACAACAACCCTCATCTCTTCTTTGTTATGCATACTTATAGTATCTGTGCACCTTGTGCATGTTATTACGCCATGCTTCTACATTCTCTCTCCATGTAAAGTGCTCTACCTGATCATCATTCCAACTCTTCAGCTTCTCTGGTAGTTAAACCCATGCATCCATCATCACTGGGTGTTATGTAGAGATTCCTTCGCCTCTCCAGTAGTCGAGACTCTTCTTACAGTCGAGATCAACCTCTCTATTGTAGTTACAGGCTTCAACGCTCTTCCATCTGTCAATCGCCTCCTGAACAGTCTTCATTCCTTTGGCAGATGCCTTGAGACTCTTCATCTTCTCTGACAATCACCCTGAAGTCTCTTCCAGTCCTCTGGAAGAAACAATCAATCGTTTCTAGCAGTTACACTGTGAACCTCCAAAGACTGCATCAGCAACTGAATCACCACTGATCGATAAACTGTGAAGAGAAACAATATCCCTTCAATCATATTCCTGAATAACCTACACCATTGGATCATAAATTATGGGTCTCGCGCTTATTTCGCCATTTCGCAATTCGGCCTTTCGGCGTTTAGACATTTCGACATCCCTGTGGTGAGGTGTCTCGACTCTCCAAGTCGCGATCTCCAAAATGGATATTAGCTTTGTGCTACCTCCTCCCTTGAGCCTTCATCAATGTGACCATGGGTTATGACCAAGGGCCAATTCTGAATATGTATTTTGTATTTCGCGTTTCAGGGATTCTGTAATGAGTCGTCTCAACTCTCCATGTCCCAAACTTTGAAATGGAGCTTGTATCTTCGATCTCTTCTCTACATCTCTTTGACGATGTGACCACCGATGGTGACCATAGCCTTATTTGAAAACACATTTCGGTGTTTCATCATTTCAGCATTCTTGTTGTGAAGTGTTTCGACACTCCAACTCCCGGTATCTGAAACCTACACAAAAAGGTGTTTTGGTGTTTTTCATTTCGGCACTTCGGGTCTCTTGTGATGAAGAGTCTTGACTCTTGACTCCTCCAACTCCCGGTATATGAAACTCTGGTTGATGTGCCTGTTTCTGGATTTTGGGGTTTCACATTTCTGCACTCTGGGACTCCTGTGAAGAAGAGTCTCGACTCTTGCCTCCTCCAACTCCTGGTATCCAAATCTCCAGTCGATGTGCCTGTTTTGGGTTTTTGGGGTTTCGCATTTCGGCACTCCGAGACTCCTGTGATGAAGAGTCTCGACTCTTGCCTCCTCCAACTCTCGGTATCCGAACCTCCAGTCGATGTGCCTGCTTTGGGATTTTACGCTTCTGATCTTTCCATGTGATCATTGTTTCACTGCTGGCCTTGCCACTTTCTCTTGTTTGACATCATCGGGGTTGAGCTTGACATCAATGACAAACAGATACTCTATTTTTTGTCCCCCTGTTCTTGTCATCAAATGAACAAGCACACTCTTTCACTCTGCGTGCACCTCTGCACTATCTCTTTTGATCTTCATGATCTTGCTCTTCTGCATATCCCCAAAATACTTCTGGTGCCCGCCTGGCACATTATACCTGTCCATCATCGTTGTTGTACTTGCCATCAATGACAAGCATACGCTTCTTGTAAAACATGCCAACATAGATACCATTGTTTTCCTACCAGTAGAAGTGCAGGTGAAGCACAGATTCATGCAAGGTGTGTGCAGGCTGGGTGAGATCTTGGATTTTACCAAACCAAGAGGAAGATTGAAGGACTGCTATCGCACAGAGTTGAAGGATAAAAAAAACAGAGGTTATTTGTGAATGTCGCAAGGAGTGCATGCAGGAACCCATTGAATCCTTGAGTTTGAAAGAGAAATCTCAGGAGGGGAAGAACCTTGAAGGGTTTAAGGTAAAGCGAGTGTTGAAGTCGCCCAACATACAAAAAATCTCAAAAATATTTACGCCGGGGTGCTTGGTCGAATAAATATTTTAGAAGACTGATTGGACGGTGGAGTCACTTCAAGGAGAAGTGTCGATTTTCCGTGGACCGTTGGATCTCACAAACCAGCGGAGAGATTAAGGTTGAGTGTTTTTCAACACTCATAAGCTTAGGAGGAATAGAGGTTGTTGGATTAGGATCAACAGGAGTCATTGATCTCATCCTTGAATTTCACTATTTCGGAATTCAGAAGTGGAGGAAGTTGTGACTTGGAGTCGAGAGTCGTGAATTCCCAATTTGCAAAGTCCTAAGAGAACTAGGACCGCCAGATGATAGGAGAGCACAGAGTTGTTGATTTGTGGTGAGGGGTTATCACAGTTTTGGAAGTTTGCGAAAGGAGTCATTTCATTTCAAATCGTCGATACGTGAATTCCTGAAGTGCCGAAAAGATGGGCCCTAGGTTTTAGTTAGAGGTCACATCGGAGAAAAGTCAAGGGAGGAGTCAAGATCCATTAGCCATTTCAGTTTTTAGAGATTGAAGAGTTAGGGGGACTCACATCAGGATTCGCGAGGTCGCGAAGTCTGAAACACCTTTTCAAGTAAAGGTCGTGGTCATAGTTGTTGGTCACTTGGGTGAGAGTTAGCACCTTGTGTTTATTCACACATACGTGACTCATAAGAACTTGTGGATATGCACTTGGCGAGATAATGAACGATCCTAAGACCAGGAGGTCACGCAGAACCTGCCAAGGCAGGGGGTGCTTCTTCAAAAGGCTATAAATTGATCCATATCCAAGCCTTGAGGAAATTCAACAATTGAACTTTGAGAGAAAAGACACTCTGGAGAAATTTCCCTTCATATTGAGTCTGTATCCCTTTTCCCTTGAAAGTTTGAACTCCTTGTTCAACCCCCAAGCTCTTCCTTCTTTGTGATGGAGAACCTCATTGACTCCTTTATATGAGATTTCCTTTGGTGGAGGATTGAAGTGGTGGAGGCCCAGGTGGAGGGATTTACTTTCTCAGTTTTGATATGTGTCGTTACATAAGTTTTTCACCTATGTACTTCTGCTGATTATTTTAATAGAAATACTATTTTCTTGTCCAATCGATATCTTGCAAATATTTGAATTATTATTCCATGGGCATATTTGTCATCTATTATTGGTCTCCAGTTTTGATCATGTTTTTGCCTATATTATATCACAAAGACCTCCATTTCTATACCCAGTACCACCCCTTCTGGCTTTGTTTTGACACAATTGACACCTCTTTACCACCCAATGGGTTTCCTCAAGGTATCTTTACGTTTCAAGCTATTTTTATGCATTTTGATGCTTTAAATTGATATTGAAACTAATGTCGCTTGAGTTAGGTACTATTTCTATTTACAGGATTTGCCAGTACCAAGTACCAGCTCGTACCCCATGGAGATACCAATGAAGCCACTCAAGATCTGCGCGTTATGGTCAGAATGGGAGATAGAGAGATTCACATGACAGATGGAGTCACCGCTCATATGATGATTGAAGGCACAATGATAGAACTGAGTCGTTAATATTTCATGATTCACACTTCGTGACACTACGTTTCACGAAGATGTGAAGACCGTTTTCAAACTTGATTCCAAGCTATTTTCGGATCGGGGATCCGTTTGTTTTTATGTATTTTTGCTTTAGACTGTTATGAAGAAGGATCTATATATAACCAAGGGATCACTCCTAAGAGACGGTTGGATGATGCTATGTTATGAAATATATTTCTGAATATAATCTATCTTGCG